>MBFL02000132.1:0-69943 GCA_001696595.2 Aspergillus hancockii | reverse complement strand
TCCCCCCCCCCCCCCCCCCCCCCCCACTTGGTACACTGAATCTTTTCATCTTCCTCGGTCTATTGGAGTATTTTCGGCAGCGCTAATTAAACCAACTCACAGTGTCTACGCCAGCTGTGTGAATGTTCTCTTCTAGGGGGACTGGAAGCAAATATCTAAAAAAATACACAAAATTAAC
The DNA here is from genome assembly GCA_001696595.2 of Aspergillus hancockii. Classification (NCBI taxonomy): domain Eukaryota; kingdom Fungi; phylum Ascomycota; class Eurotiomycetes; order Eurotiales; family Aspergillaceae; genus Aspergillus; species Aspergillus hancockii. The sequence goes on along the minus strand of MBFL02000132.1, from coordinate 69,765 downwards.
CACGGTATTGCTGACCAACTCGATTTTAATCTAGGAAAAGGAGAGGGAGATCAATTGACTACTTGCACTTTGATGATCTTAGGAGGTGTAAGAGACGTCAAGTTGAAGGTGTTCTAGGGCTTCTCTGTAGGGCTCATGGTTCGGGGAATGGTCATTCCAGTCCACTGCTTCTCCCCCTCTAAAAAACCTGGAATGTGTTCCGGTTAAGGACCTATTAACTTAAGTCCGAGGGCAGTCAGTTTGGCAGAAGTGAGTAAGGATGTCCGAATGATTCCCGATGCTTGCGAGAAAGTTGGATGATATGGGCTCCGTGCCGGGTTGCTTCCTGGTGTTGTTTTCACGACTTCTGTCGTTTCGCTTGCATTAAGATGATTGTCAATAAGAAGAAGGAAAAATACTCCTGCTGCTGCCGGGGCAAAGAGTGAGCAGTATCTTTTAGGGCCCTGAGCATCACGGTGGTTGCCTTATGGACTTCCAGTCAATTCATCGACCTCCTCCACCTTCCATGATCTATCGCAGTTTCCATAAGCCACATTGTATGAACATGACATTCGACGAATCAGAAGGAATATCGAATTTGTGAGCATACGTAAGATAATTCACGACTTGAATTGGTGGCATAGTACATAAGGAGCGCCAAGAAGAACCGGTGATCCACCAAATCGAAGGATGCAAAAGAATTCCACCCCACCCATAATCGCCGGCCAACTGCCGGGCAGTAGAAGAAGCCAAGACGTTTCCACTAAAGCTTCAGGTTGCTTGATTGCTGACGTAGACTACAAATTTCGTTCAAAACAGCAGGTTCATTGGTAGAAGGAAGGAACTCCACAGCCTCATTTCCCCCTCAGCGCGCCAAATTTCCCTTGTTTATGAAAAGAAGATGGACTCTTTACATGATCTCATCTCCAGATCTTGGATATCCTTTTCCTGGGACTTCTTGGAACCGTGATCTATGACGTTTGGAGCGATAATCTAGCAGTCAGGAAACCTTGTCTCGGCTGCTGTCTAGAACCAACACCACCAAAGAAATGTTTAGGGGAGCGAGATGGTTAAATGGAGGGGCATTGGTATATCTACTCTCGCAGTTACTGTGCATAGTGCAGGCTTTCTCGATGGATGTCAGCTCTGAATGTAAGTTCACAAAGTTCATTCCCCCTTTGCCTTCAAACTTAGGCGGGTTGTGCTCACCTGTGGTGACCGTGATCATAGCATCCATCAAGAGTGCGGCAAGTACAGCAGCATATGGAATGATGCACTACTATCATGGAAACGAGTCCGGCAACATCCCTGGGAAGCTCCCCGACACTTGGTGGGAAGGTGGCGCCATGTTTATGACCCTTATCGAGTACTGGCACTTCACAGGCGACTCAACATACAACGACGAAGTCAGCGTGGGAATGCAATGGCAAGCGGGAGATGGGGACTATATGCCAGCGAATTGGAGCTCCTACCTTGTAAGAGCGATGAACAACTTGAGCTGCTGCGTCCGCAAGGCCCTAATAATGAGCAGGGAAACGACGATCAAATGTTCTGGGGACTCGCCGCGATGACTGCTGCCGAGTTGCAGTTCCCCGAAGTAAGCGATGGATACTCCTGGCTTTCGCTTGCCCAAGGCGTGTTCAACACACAGGTCAAACGGTGGGACACTTCATCGTGCGGCGGAGGACTGCGTTGGCAGATCTATACGTACGAAGCTGGCTATCGGATGAAAAATTCCATCTCGAACGGTGGTTTGTTTCAATTGGCTGCGCGCCTCGCTCGCTACACTGGAAACCAAACGTACGCCGACTGGGCTGAGAAAATCTGGAGCTGGTCGGTCTCTTCGCCTTTAGTGAACCCCAATACGTGGAATGTGGCCGACTCGACGGATGTGGACGACAATTGTACGTCGCAAGGAAACACACAGTGGACTTATAATTACGGTGCTTTCATTGGTGGTGCCGCATATATGTATAACTATGTAAGTCCGAGGCCCTCTTTTAACCTTGCCCGTCATGGATCTCCTGGCTAGCATTACAGTTCTACTAATGTTGAAACAACTTAGACAAACGGCACAACCAAATGGCGGACCGCTGTGAATGGTCTTATCAATAGATCGAATGAAGTGTTCTTCCAACCCGAATACGGCGGCGGCAACATTATGTCGGACTACTCTTGCGAAACTACTCAGATTTGCAACAATAATGAGATCATCTTCAAAGGACTCCTTTCTATGTGGCTTGCCTTCACCGCTTTGCTTGTTCCGTCGACGTATAGCACCATCCTTCCGAAGCTCCAGAGCTCCGGCGTGGCAGCTGCCGCAACCTGTACAGGACACGGCAATGACAGTTGCGGGGTGGTGTGGTACAATTCAACCTGGGATGGCTGGAATGGGCTGGAAGAACAGATGAGCGTGACAAGTATTTTGGCAGCGAATATGATCGGCTTGAACACCTCCGGGGCACCTGTCACTGCTACGACAGGAGGGAATAGTTCAAGCAATCCCTCCGCCGGAGAGAGTGATGATAGCAGCTCGACTACAACGACCAAAGTCACAACCGGGGATGTTGTTGGCGCGGCATTTGTAACCGTTGTTTTTGCGACTTTGCCCGTCGCCATGGTGGTGTTACTCATATTCGCATAGGGCCAGTATCCGAGATGTATAATTCACACACAAATACCCAAATCCTGTACATAAATAAAAGCATACGACCCAGAATTTTTCTCGGCCATCTCCGTGAAGCCATCGAACCATATCTACAGTCTAAGCTCCAAAACCATAGCAACACATTCATGTTCACGGGGCACTTGCAGGACAAGCTCACCATCCCACACATCAAACGAGCAACTCTCATACAGCCGTCGGGCAGCATTATTCTTTCGATCCGCGATAGAGACCACCAGAACACGGCTTGCACCCGCTTCAACAGCCCCGGCCCGCACCTCGTTGACAGCCTGTTCAATCAGCCGACGGCCATTGCCCTGTCGTCGACCAGTCGCGAGAACAAACATGCCACCGAGCATGTAAATCACCGTAGAATTGCGGAGCTCCTGCTTAGTGGGTACTGGCTCATCCAGCGGAAGGAACACGTCCCACGGCGCTCTTGATAGAGCTTCATCGTCTTCCGGAAGAATCCTCGGGCCTATTACCGCGGCTGTACCCAGCCATTCTCGGCTCAGAAGAAGGGGCAGAGGGTCTTTGGTGCAGGTATGCCTCCCAAGCTCTTTATCTGGGTCCAGATCTAGCGCTACGAAAGTGCGTGCTTGTGGGTTCTGAACGCGAGCTCGCCATTTTTCATCTGGAAATTGGAACTCGTCTTCGTATCTGGAGCTGAAAGCGTCTGGGTCTTCTTTGAGGCCTCTTAGTCGGAGGGCCTTGTATTGCGTGATTATGGCCTCGAGATCTGCTTGACGGGTGAAATTTTTGGGGACGAGTGCGACATTGCTTTCCTTGGTTGCTGGGGCTACTGGGGTAGTAGACATGGTGGGTGGAGTTTGCACTCAATGTAATAGCTGCTTAAAAAGAAGAAAGGGTCATGGTCTGCGGTATAAGACGTATTTTAGTATCTATGATAGTGTGAATCACTAGATGAGTCAGTCAACTGTTTATGCTGGGGTTACATTTATGCGCTTATCTGTGGGAGGGGTAATACGAAGTCAGCCGCGCGCGATGTATTGATTCGTCCAATAATCCCATCAAAGTGCATTTCGTACCTCAACAACTGATCTACTTAATCTTAAAATGGCGAAACTGTCAAGGTATCTAATATGTACAGCCAGAAGAGCCTCGAAATGTAAGCGCGTCGCTGCCAAATTCCGACTGCCATGCTTTGAAAAAATCCCGTGAATTCAGTTTTCAGCGGAGTTTTGAGCTTGCTGCACATTCAGGCCCTATAGGGCAGCGTGCCGTTCTAGTCAGGAATTAACCTCACATTGACAGCCAGCTTGGGCGTTCCTGATTGTTAACCAACCCACCAAATATATGTCACCGTCCTTCGTTGCAGATTATACCTCTGGTCCCCCATTACATCTCTATCCACGCGACCCGTCATTGCTATTTCAGTGCGAGGAGGCATGGTTGAGTGTCATCTTTGTTGGGAGCTTCGAACCAGTCAATTTGTCCTACTGTGATTCTGGAGTAGGGAACCTACCGGGCCCACAGATTCCGTTTTGGTGTGTGATATTGGCGTTTATCATGTCTGTAACTGTATGGTTAGTATTACGGCAGGTATCGATGCGCTCAGTGCGGATGATGTTATTGCATCGGGGGTAAGGAGTCACGATAGAATCACACCTCTGTCTATGGTTAGCCCTGAGATTGAAGACTGGAATACTCACAATACTTTGCAGGTAAACCTCGAGGTCCTCACTGAAATGATAAGGTCAGACTATGCACTCTGGTCTTGATCTGATAAATCAAGAGACTTGGGAGCGTTTCTGGTAGCGCATTGTAAACCATTAGGCTTGTCAAACTGTGCGACAATATTGCTCTCGCACGTGAATGGATTTGTCGGTCTTGCTCCAACGTCTTGCTGGAATGTTCCGTAGGGTAACATACCTTGAAGCGAATTGCATCTTTCTCAGATTCCTGCAACAAGGCACTTTTGCTTGTTATATTACAGTTGAGAGAAGCCACCGGGCTTATACCAGAAAAGGTACAAATTGGATGGAAGAAAGATAATAACTGGGTTCAACCTGGATACAACAACAGAGTATCTGGTTTAGAGAATATATTGATAAAGCTACTCTGTAAAAGATTTCACTATGCCCAACTGATGGCGAACGCACTGAAATACACTGCATTCAGGCATGTGCAGAGTCTGTACATACAACTCAATCAGGGATATGAAGCCAACAATGTGAAGCATGTCATGGATAAGCGAAACTTCGCAGTCAAAATATCTAGGAAAGGCAACGGAAGGAGGGTGGATCTCGTTTTGGCAGGTAACGGGAGCAAAGGACCCATACTTTGTAGGTCAATTTACTATAGTGTTAGACAAGGTGATACCAGAGATCCAAATTAGACAGTTTCTGGAAAGACTTCTGCAAGGTATCGGTCATCGTGCCTACATACCTTCGAATATCGAGCAGGGGTTATATGAGGTACTGTACATGCTCCGCGTCGATCCCGATCCCATATTGTTAGACGAACTCCGTTAGGCTTTTGACAGCTTCGTAGCAGCCCCAGAATATTTATCTATAGGGGTTCGGGGAAAATTACTTTTGGGAGCCCATCAATATGATCGGTTGAAATGTGGCGGCAAATCGGCGTCTAGGAATGCGAAGCCAAGGGTTGGGAATCACAGAAATCCGGCTGGCGAACACAGAAGGAAGGGCTACATAGCCCTAACACTATAGTATGCACTAAATTGGCCTACAATGAACATGAACTGCGTAAAGTTGAATAACCCCGTTAGACAAGGTAAAATTTTAACTGTCCTGAGACTGGGGGCATAAATCATGGTCGCTTCCCCATGAACATACATCTTCCTGTAGAGGTGTATTATCAAAATCTAGTTAATCGAAAATCACGAAGCGGACATGGATGGTAACCTGAAAAAGCACTATGCACCTCTCAGCACCGAGGATAATTCCTCGTCCTCGGGAGTTTCTCCCAACGCAGGTTGAGAAAAATCGGTCACGTACAATAATACGGGCTCTTCTCGCTGTTTCCGCCAAACTGTTTCTCATGAGCGCAGGTCTAATGGCGACATTGCACTTTCTAAATTCGGCTTGTAACGCTAGCTTTATATCTGAGCTTTCCACCATTAAGGGCCAGTGTGTGCCTTTGGCCTGATCTCGTCTCTACACTTACATTATGGCTAACATCGAGAAGTACCTGGCCGACCTGTTACATTCAATGCGCATCATGAATACGAACGCCAGCTTCCTGGCGAGCCGAACTCGGTGTGGGAACGACTGATACCTGGTAAGTGTCGATCACAAAGGAAACCATCCATTCCCACAGATGGCTAACACCTCATCTACCGCTAGAGGCTTTGTCCCAGCTTTGTCCCATTGAAGAAGACACAATCAGGATCCTTAGCAGTCGAGGAGCACTCTTCAACGTCTAACGATGCAGACACGTCTCAAAGAAACCTACTTCATCTCCGCCATTCACCAAATGCACTGCCTTGTAAGTCCTAGACAGCTACGCTCTATCTACAGTACACCACCATACTCGACTACCCCATCAGGCAATCATTCATGACATCATATCCTCGAAGAAACACTCAGATATGGGCTCCATGCACGATCATAGCGGTCACGTCGGACACTATCGATTATCCCCGACAGGGAGACTCCTCGTTATTTGGTCACTAATGAACCACTCACACTAACATTTACATGTGCCAGGCCATAATGTGCGCTAGCGGCGCGACGCTCGAACGTGCAGAGACGGTGCGTGGGAATGGAACTCGAGTCCTGTGGGCTGTCGACGGGTGGAACACCACGCATCAGTGTCGAAAATGGGGCAGGCTTTATGACTTTGCGGCGCGTCATCGCATGGTGGATGAAGGGGGAAACGAATAGGTAAGGGAGCTCTGCGAAGGCGTTTTATAACTAGCAATGTGCCTAGTATCTGCCGACATAACAAAATAGTCGCGGACGACCCTAAATAGCGTGCTGTCTTTATAACCAGGATGTCATTTTAGCTTACAACAACATTCTTAGGAAATAATATCCCATTTTTAGTCATTGCATTGATCTAAGGCAGCTGAGTGTATTAGGGGCTAACACAGATTTTCTCTGTCCGGACACCCTGTTAACCTCAGATAGGACACAATTCAAACAAGATAGCGGCACTCTGGCAAGGTTGCGGTAGCTTTAGGATTCAAATACTCAACTCCCGGTTCAGACAATAGTCGTCAGTCTTGAGGGCAAGACGTTGCTATTATCGCCTGCATGTGTATCTGGCAGATCAATCGTTTACCTTTGGACAGGACGGATGGCATCAATAGGAAAGAGATGCAATAGATAAGGTTATGTTCGGTGTGGACAGAGCGCGGCTTCAGGGGAACTGTCAACACCGGCAATGACCGTGTGGCTCAACCCTAATGGCAAGTAACAGAACTAATTCATTGGCGGCACCATCTTCCATCCAGGCAAAACCAGATCATTTAAAGGCCATTGCCATGTAAGTTACTTTTGATTCGTGAGGTATTGAGATTAGGAGCGGGCGAACCACATACGCCAACGTCTCTAAGAATAGAGATCCCTTGGTGCTGCTCCTAGTTTAGGCAACACGAGATCGAATCATGATGTACCGTTCATCTGAACATGATCTCATGATCTCATGGATTGGGCAGCCCAGATCGATCGGGCTCCACGGCCCTGGTTCAAGTGAAAGCGTTGACGGTGATCCCCGCCCGAGCCCTTTGCGTGGATTAAGATGACGTTCATAATGTCAGAATACACTACCTTTACGTGATAGTAACTCATCGTATATCAATGCTACGACTAGGCTGTTTGTTGTTCTTGATTAGCTTTGGTTGTTGTCATACTCTCCTCTCTTCTATTTCCCGGCCCCTGTGTCGAGATAATGTATAATGATGCTGCCTGTCATGCTGAATGATTGTGGGAGCTTAATCTAATATAGTATGAAATTGTCCGCAGCTGTCTTTCTGATCTTCGGTTTATGGGCGTTACTGGGTTTCTATAGCAATGTGATTGCGCAGGGCAGCGATGGAAGCTACCGGCCGGAGGACCTCTCCCCATGTGCAGTATGCTCCTCTTCGCATGTATTATCGTCCCCGTGATTGACCCAATTGGAATAGCTTAATTGTCTGCATGACGCTGTTCCTGCTTCCCGTTGCGAGCTTTCAGACGTAACTTGTCAGTGTGGAGATAAAGAGTTCATCAAGCACGCATCGGCGTGTGCAGTGAAAAGTTGTACCTTAGAGGATCTAATGAGTAAGTACGCCATGTCTCAATCCATCCGAACCCAACCCAGATCTAACTATTACATAGAATTGGTCAGAGGGGATGCTGTTCAATGCGACCGGCCCAAAAATAACCATCATAGGCTGATGGTAGCGTTAGCTGTTACTACACCAACAGTGACATTCACTATGGTCACCCTGCGCATCATAGCCAGGATGTGGACTGCTCATAGATTGTGGTGGGATGATTGCATGCATATTCTCGCTGGGGTACGTTGGATGTTTGTAGCCCTCATTTTCCTCTTGCTTCGGTATTCGCTAATTGCTATCATGGAAGATATGTGCAATACCGCTGAGCATTTTTGGAAACTTCTGTAAGGGACCTACCTCTCACCTCTTTCCCCAAAATCTCATCAATCCCACTGATAGTTTCCCCGTAAGGCGTCACCCGCGGCTTCGGATATCACCTCTACGATATCGAAACCAAATCAGTCTCCGAGATAACAGATCTCTTCTTTTGGTGTAAGCTCACACATCCCTTGCAATTGCTTTTCATCAAACTAAGCATACCGGGGGATGGGCAGGGTACATGTGCCAGATATTCTGGCCGTTCACCATCTTCTTCGTCAAAATGTCCATCCTACTCCTATACCTCCGCATCTTCCCAATCCACCTTTTCCGCATATGCGACTTCCTCTGCCTCAGCTTCCTGATCCTCTCCTTCCTAGTCACCACCCCCATGGCGATCTGGCAGTGCAAACCCTTCCGCGCAGCATGGGACTACGACGTCGAGGACGCCCGCTGCCTCAAGATCTCAGCCGTAGCCTACGCCAACGCGATCGTAAACATCACAACCGAGGTCTCCATCCTAATCCTCCCCCTCCCAGCCCTCCAAACCCTCCACGTCTCACGACGAAAAAAGATCGCCCTGTTTACCGTCTTCAGCGTCGGTGTAATGTACGCACAATGCTGCCCTTCCCCAAACCAATCTCCCATCCACAGCAAAGCAACCCAACTAACCAAAGCCAAAAAAATATATCCAGGGTCATCGGTGTAGCAGCAGCACGCATGCCCGCTCTAGCAGACATGGGAACATACTACGACCCGCCCTATTCGCAAGCCCCGGCCTTCCTGCTCAGCTGTGCCGAAGCAGCCATGGCGCATGTGTGCGCCGCGGCGCCAGTCATATACACGGCGCTTGTGCAACTTAAGCGAACTTATTGGAAAGATTCGCAGGAGGGGTCTCCGGTCAGTTCGCGGGATGCTCCGGGTGGGATTGAGCAGGCTGTTGGGTCCAGGCAGTCGAACAAGGTGTCACAGGGGGCTGTGTGCTTGTCGATGAATATGTCTGATGTGGCTATTATGGGTCGGGAGTGGATGCAGGGCCAGCGGCGGTCTCAGGGTTCTGTGCCTTCCTGTCATCATATTGAATATCCTCATGATGTTTATCGGTCTGATCCTGGGTTAGGGGCACTTAGGCATCCGGGTTTTGGGCGTGCGGATAGTTATCGTGGGAGTTTGCCTTCGGCTGGGGAGTCGAGTTTGTTTCGGTCTCCTGAGATTGCTGATCAGATAGAGCAAGTGTGACTATCTTTGTTATGGTCGTTTACTTGCTATACATTTAATATCTAGGCAGGTGTATGAGTTTTGACAAGTCTTTACCCGGGTGACTTATACATCGACAAAGTTTCGAGAACGAATACTTAATTCTAATTTATAGTGGTTGCAGCTGCTCGTTATGCCAAGTTTGCTCGAATGACCTAGCACAGTAGCGAGGGTAAATATACAAACGCTTGATCTTCCCAAAAGCCTCATGTGCGATTGCCGTCATTTCAGCTTCTTCAATGCAGCTTGGGCTCTCCGTTGGATCAATACGCCCAACGGGATGTCTTCCTCGTCATAGAACTCAATATCTTCGTCAACACCAAAGTCACGTAGCCGTTCACCCTCTGAGTTTCTCCATCCTTCTTCGCCATAGTCGGACTCCTGGTCTTCGGCTTCTTCAGACTGTTCTGGACTTTCTTCCTCTAGTTCTTTCTCGAGTCGTTTATGAAAACGCCTGCGGCGCTCAACTTCCAAACCAGCCCCTTGAAGTCTGAGGTCTTCCGCTTTTCGATCTTTGAATGCTTGGACATCATAGCCAGAAGACTCAGCGCCATCAAGAACAAAACTATCCCTGATATCCTTCGGTGGTAGAGGAATACGATCTGGATCCGGTGGTGGCCACGACACATTTGGAGCTATCACATATTAGTCCTCACCTACGGGAGTTCTGGGGTTATGAATTACTCAGTTTCGATAGATACTGACCTTCAAATCCGTTGACCTCAAACTGCAACCCTGTACTACGATCCGGTGTCCTTGCAAGTGGCCAGAACCAGCTTAAGATCTAGAAGCTGCTTGTTAGTGAGGATAGGAAGCATAAGCCAGGGTGACTAACATTTGCACTCCCACCCATTCCTTCTCTAATATTTGACCAAATTCCAATGTCGTACGGAAACTCCTGCCTATTTACGCGAACGCGAATCCCTCCAGGGCCCTCCAAGTACCCGCCGAAATGCCGAGCTCGTCGCAGCAATGTTTCATGCCTTTCAATCTCCCATGACTCAATAGTAGTGGTATTTGAACCGAGCGACCAGAGAGTCCGAACTAGAAGTATAACCAGCGCAAACACAGTAAGGCTGTTCACAACAAGAAGGACGAACAGATGAGCAATCTGCACTACACTAGGACCCAAATACTGAGGGAGACAACTGTCAGCGCAAAGGGGTTTATTCCGAAAGGTCCTCTTCTTACACTAGGAAGGTTCCGAGACGCCCAGACAATAGAAGCCCTTTCAAAGAGGAGAGTCTCGAGGTAGCTCATGCCCACAACGGTATAGAACAAGAACCGCATGAAATGCGGAAACGTGAAATGCGAAACGCAATTAGCTGTCCACGGGCAATGATGGTCCATCTTGGGGATGCATCTATGACACAAAATTAGTCCATGAAGCACCGCAGATATAAGTGTCATATATCGCGCACCTCTGACATGTCTTGCAATGGTGTGCACGTGGTGGTTTGAAGGCTTCGCATCTACGGCACCATCGTTGCCGGCCACTAGCTCGGTCCGATTCCAGTTGCTTGCTGTCTAGAGGCTTCCAGTTCCTTGAAATGTGCCCAGGGTCTACAGTGCAGGATCGATAGTAGCATATCCAAATACACAGCGCGAAGAAGTTAATGCGCCATATTTCGTTCACCCTGAGCGGTGCTGGCTCGAAGTACAGAAAGAAATATTGTGACGTGTATGCAAGGAAACTGATCAGGACGGAAACCGTCGGAATCGCGAGCCGCGATATGCTGAACGAAGAGCAGAGCATCCTGACGTCAGGTCATGGTCTTGCGCGGAACCCAGTATACGATTGAGGTTGCAGTTGTTGATGTCCTTTTACATTGCATCTGTTGATGTCCTTCTCCATTGCATTTGGCAGGAATGTTCCATGATCGGCTGACTAATGCTGGCTCACGTGGCGGGCTCCAATCATGTGCGTGTTAATACTATTCCTTCGTTTGCTCCTAGCACTCCATGCAATGAAAAACAATCATCTGGGGGAAATCATTTCGTCCAATTCCTTTTATATAATATACTTTTTCTTAAATATCCCATTCAATTATTCTCATAATATATATTAAGTGAGACATAATCTCTCATTCGGATGAATTATAATTGTGAGGATGCCGATCACGGCTCTTCCCCAGACCACGGTCCGGGCGATTGGCTCAACATCTGTGATATCGGACCCATGCTCAGTTGTTAAGGAGCTGCTAGATAATGCTTTAGATGCAGCTGCTACTTCGGTGGGCATTGAGATCTCTCCGAACACGGTTGATGTGATACAGGTGAAAGATAATGGACATGGGATTCCTTCCAGCGACCATGTTTTCGTGTGCAAGCGCACCTTTACTAGCAAGATTCAGACAGTTGAAGATCTTCGAAGACTCGGAGGAAAGTCTTTAGGGTTTCGTGGAGAAGCTCTTGCCAGCACCGCCGAAGTATCAGGTGGTGTGACTGTCACGACTAGGGTCGAGGCAGAGCTGGTCGGCTCCTCTATCAAGTATGGAAGAAATGGGGAGCTCATCAGGTACTTGCGTTCTTCACATGATTACAGTCCTGGTACTGACCCCTCGTGCATGAAGCTCTCAGCGTGCTTCACATCCGGTCGGTACGACAGTCCGTATAAATGATCTTTTTAAACATATTCCTGTCCGGAGACAGACTGCATTGAAGAATAGTACAAAGACTTTAACAAGAATTAAGAAACTAATACAGTTATACGCTACCGCTCAGCCCTCCAAAAGACTTTCACTTAAGGTTCTCAAGGCTAAAAACGAAAACAACAACTGGATATACGCCCCAGCGAAAAATGCGACACTCATAGATGCGGCATTCAAGATTGTCGGCACGGATGTCACTTCCAATTGTGTGTTGGAAGAATGGCCCTCTGGCAATGGTGAACACTTCGACCGTGAGGCGGGATGCACGTCAGACTTCAGGCTCTTTGCCCTTCTTCCAAATCTCGACGCCGGTATTTTGCTCTTCATTTTATCCCTTGAGAACTTATCTAACAGTAACAGACTATGCAAAGCTCAGCAACGCTGGTCAATTCCTAGCTATTGATGGCAGACCCATATCCAGCTCTCGAGGGATAGGACAAGATATTTCCAAGCTATTCAAATCATACCTTCGCTCAGCTGTTTCTCGCAACGAAAGTACGTCAATAACTGATCCGTTCCTCTGTTTGCACATACAGTGTCCTAGAGCAAGCTATGACGTCAATGTAGAGCCGGCTAAAGACGATGTACTATTCGAAGAACCCCAAAGGCTCCTTTCGCTTTTAGAGGACTTCTTTCAGAATATGTACGGTACTAAGGAAACTCGTGAGAAGCGCTCCAACCCAGCAAACGTCAATGGCCCTATGTCAAATCATAGTGCATTCGACCTCCTTTTGGCTCGGAAGAGTCCATCTCAAGACGCGCAGCCTCCAGTGGATGCAGACTCGGAACCGCGTTCAAAATTTAATACGGCTCGCTCTCTTGCTCAATTGGCGCAAGAGTCATCGTCTCGCGCTCACGTTATAGATACTCAAAGCTCAAACTCCCCTCGGGTAAGTAAAGGATCAGGGTCGGGCATTGGGAGCCGCAGAGGATCAAGAGATATAGGTTTCGTGAATCCGTGGTCTATGACAAAGTGCAACGCTCCGTTTCGCAGAATTGGTGATGGTCAGTCACGAAATACAGCTTCCCATCAGCTGTCAGTGAATGACCGTGGCCAAGCGTCTACGGACAGGCGCAGAAGCTCACACGGAACACCACGAAGAAACTCAGCGAGCTCTTCCTTACGCAGCCCATCTGCGTCAACTGCATCTGCAACGAGCTCTCCTTCACAGACGTCTCCAACACCTTGGGGTTGTGATGATGCTACGCGAGACTCGAGAGAACGTGCCAGGGAAAAATATGGCAATGGAGCGTTGGACACCTGGTTTGGCAAGACAACTCAAGCAACACTTTCCCGGATGGCCGCTGAAGAGCGATCGGGTGATGGCCAAAACGAACCTCCATTGAGCCAGTTAGCGCATGAACGCTTTCGATCGCAGGAGCGGTCTTCCTCTCACTCAATTGAAAACATCAATCGCGATGTAATTGCTCAGAGTATCTCACCACGCAATACGCCAGGGAGCTCGGTACCCCCGAGTACGCTGCACCAAATTCAAAGCTCTACCGAGCCACCACGAAATTCAGCATCTGAAATAGCGGGACGGCGACAAGAGTTTCCAGTTCTTGAAAAATGGTCCTCCAGACTGCATAATCTTCCTAAGGGCATTGCGAATGATTTAGAAAACGCCCTTGATTTCGAGAATCGGAAGAGAGACGCTATTCAAAGACGGCGGGAGCAACTGAAGGGCCACTGGAAACCCTCTGGCTCGACAAATTCACCACATTTGAGCAGATTCCTTGCCGCGCGAGCCGCTCTGCAGTCCAAGTCTAACAATGTCGGCCACGATCAAGATTCATCAACCGCCGACGAACGTGTGAAGCCAGTCTTGAACCCCCACGACCCAAGGTCATTTCTCATGCGATATCAGGACACCCGACAGAACGAAATATCCGAAGGTCAGAAGGCCCGACGGATCAACTCCAGCAAATTTCCATTTGAAAAAATACCGGAAGGAGATGAATTGCATGATCTAGGTGTCAGTGTAAATGCTACCCTTCCAACGCTATCGACATCGTCGGAACAAGCTTTTGAAAATGATCTATATACCCAATGTGGAGAACAATTTGAAGCGTTTCAAGCTTGTGAATTACATCCTGATCTCATATCTCTCTGGACAACTAGATTGTCTGCCCTGATCAAAAGCAATTACAGGGCGAGGAACGAGTCTGAATTTACTACTCCGCAATTCGATTTCTCTGCCTTGGCCCAAATTTCGAGCAACAGTCATGAATACAGCAGTTTACTACATTAATCTGCTTGTCCTGGAGATGTAGCCATACAACTCTGTTTTTAACTTACTTTCTTCTTGTTGAGGCGATCCCGAAGCGAGACGGAGATACATATGTTTACGTTCCTATCCCAAACGGTAACATAAATCAGTTATTCAACATCAATAAAGGTCGATGGCATGTTTTATAAACGCAGAAACATGAAATCAAGAATTCGTCGATTCATTTCTTGCAATATCATTTCTCCGAGACCAGGTTAGTGGAGAATATTTCCATTTTTAGTAATCTGAACGTCACTTCCCAAGTTACATAATTCTGACATCAATTCCAACTAAACTTCTATAAAACCATCTGAACCATGCACCATTTCGCACGTCTGGCTCATTTCTGTCCAAATAACGAAGATGGATATATATGGCTCAAAGAAGCCGATGGTCGACATCGACCGGGCAATCGACCAATTGGCCGGTCAAAAGCCAGACCTAAACGCCGGTGACGTCGGCATCTTCAAATCGACCATCTTACCCTCATTCACCTTACACACTGGGCTCTCAATTGCCTCCTTTATTGCAGCAAAGGCCACCGACAAGGGCGAGATCAAAGACTGGTGCTGGCCATCCAGCCAAGTGATCAACGCCTGGTGGAGCGCGGTCGGCCACCAAATCGTCTACGACAATGTCTCGTTTTCAACCGCCTGGAAAGCTATCCCCTGGACTGAGAAAGTATTGCTTAGCTGCGTGACGATCTGGGGTACGCGTTTGTTTTACCGCATCGTGTCCAGAACCATCTCGCGCGGTAAAGACGATCCAAGATACGATGAGCTGAAGTCTCAGGATCCCGGATTCTGGAAATCCGCGTTCTTTAAGCTGTTCCTTCCTGAGGCCGCTTTCTTGACGTTTATCACCCTTCCGTTTACTCTACCTTTCCAGTTGACCCAGTCGTCTTTGAGTGTGGATTCTGGCACTGCGGGAACTGTTCGCGCTCTCGGCGTGGCTCTCTTCAGCGCTGGTTTCGCGATGGAAGCTATGGCCGATTGCCAGTTGGAATTGCACCGCCAGGAGCGAACTGACCTTTGCCGTCATGGTGTCTGGAGCATTGTCCGCCATCCGAAGTAAGTCCTCCAATTGGTCATGTCTCCCCTCGATTAAAGAAACATATCTAACGGGAATACAGCTACTTGGGCGATGCCCTAGTTCACCTCTCCTTCGTCGTCCTTAATGCCGCCAACACCTTCAACCCCCTTGTTCTCCTCGGTCCCGTCGCAAACTACCTGTATCTCCGCGTCGTAGGCGGCGACAAACAGAACGAGGCCAGCCAGGAGGCCCGGTACAAGGAGCAGGATCCGCACAAGTACGAGCAACTGCAGACGTGGCGCCGCGAGAAGAACAGCTTCTGGCCTAGTCTGTCGGAATTGGCGAACCCGTGGACCTGGGCCGTTCTCGGCAGTGGACTGGTTGGTGTTGTGTGGGAGGAGGCCATTAGAGGTTGGGTCTCGCAGTAAGGTCGAAGCAAAAGTACAAATGACAATCTAATAATATAGCATATCTACGATATGCATAGCAAACGCAAAATAAAAATTCCTATATTTCAACTCAAAACATGCGCCAATAACAAGATCAACCATCAACACCACTAGCACCCTCTATATAAAACCAACAGATATACAAAAGAACAAACAACAACAAACCTCCCCAAACTCAATACCCCTTCCCCCTCTTATACTCATTCAACAACTCCTCCCCCCTCTCAAGCTTCCCCACATTCTCCCTCACAATATCCAACGACCTCGGGAAATACTCCACCCCCAACGAACTAACATGCGGACTAATCTGCACATTCGGCGCCTCCCACAACGGATGCTCAGCTGGCAACGGCTCCGGATCCGCCACATCCAGCGCAGCACCACTCAACTGGCCCTCCTTCAGCGCCTCAATCAACGCATCCTGATCCACGACCTTTCCCCGGGAAATATTCGTCAAATAAGGCTTCGCATGCTTCGGCCGCGCACTCGCAGCCAGGAGCGCGAATTCCTCCTTCCCCAGCAGATGCGTCGTCTGCGGCGTCAAAGGAAGCGAAATAACAAGATGATCAAGGCCGAGCGAGAGGAACTCATGAATAGACGCCTTATCGGTCCCGTGGTGCCACGACGCCGGTATCGTGCCGTCTTTGTCGCCCGTTCCGGGGACGATGTACCCGTTGTCATGGCGGGAGGAGGGGGTAGGTCGTGGTGAGGCCGTGTAGGCGTGGATGGTCATGCCCAGGGCTTGGGCGACTCTGCCGACTGTGGTTTTTCAGGTCAGTTGGGTGTTAGTAGTGTTTTTGGGGGGTACCTTCCACATACTCTGTCGCCCGATACTTCCGTATCCCAAGATGCCGAGCTTCTTGCCTACTTGGTCGTGGATTCCGCTAAGGTGGCCGTTAACGCCGTTGCCCCATTCGTGCTTCTTTTGGCTTTCGTATGTGTAGGCGAATTTGCGGGAGGCAACGAGCCAGTTCATAACGGTCCATTCGGCGATGGGGGGTCCGTGGACGCCCGAGCTGCTTGTGAGTGGGATGGAGGTTTCGTTGAAGATTGGGTGGTGGATGGAGTGATCTAGGCCGGCGGAGAGGAAGTGGATGAGTTTGACGCTGGAGTGTGTTAGTATATTTTTGATCAATTGGTGGGTACAGACGTACTTTTGGGCATCCTCGGGATTCGGTAGGTTCGTGAACGTGACGATATAGCTTGCTTTTTGGGCTAGTTCTGTCGTTTGCGTGCACTTGTTAGTGATGTCTCATTCATCATTGTACTGTATATATCTTCGATATAACAACTCACCATTGGGAATAGCCTCTCCCCTCTTCAGCGTCACGCTCGACACTTCCCGACCAGGGAATTTGGCCCGGAGCTCTTCTAATACATCCGGTGCCAAGTCTTGAAAGAGGGCGATCAGTAAATGTTCTCGAGGGATGGCCGCGTCGCCCATTTTGTCCGTTATGGTTTTAATCTCTCGATGTATGCTTGGTATGGAGGGGAAAGGTAGCTAAGGTATGAAATGTAATATGGAGGAAGGATAATGTCGTCATTGAATGGGAATCTCGCGCGGCCGTTGTGGAAGTGGGGTTTTTGGGCTTCTTATCATATCAGCGGTTACTTAACTCCACATTTACAGCCTTTATTTCACATCCGTGGTTTAGTTGGTAGGTCACTAACTACTATGTTACTAAGGCACTGTCCGTTAACGTATTTCCCGGGTCATCCGGCCACCCGACCGCCCTTCTAAAATTGAAGCCATACAAAACACCATACAATTGCATTTCTATAGAATTATGAGTAGTTCTATCGACTCGGGCAGTTTATAATCTTATGGCCCTGTACATTACAGCCAGAACACCTAGATAGGGCGCGTTCAGGAGCCGATTCAGCAGGTAAAGTCTTATCTGCCTGTATGGCTTTATCTGCAAGTTTTCTGCTTTCTATAAACGCCCTTGCTTCCTGAACTAATATATCTGATTCTATTTGAAGCTGCTTTTTAGAGCGCTTCTGTTTTTTAAGCTGCTTTTCATGAGCGGCCTGGTATTGCTTAATTTAATGTTTTAAAATAGTTACCTCAGCTAGAGCCTGTTCCGCGCCTTTTAAAATCTGATTTAAATTCAGTTTAACTGGTGAATCAGGACTTCTAGATCGGTTTCTTAACAGTTTTTTTAATCTAGATTCTGATTTGTTTAGCTGTTTCATAATATATAGTATTTTGAGCGCTGAGCTGCCTTGACTGCTTGGTCTACTGTCTAGAGATGTAGAGATTTTTAACTGTACAGTAATTTAAGCAAGAACCTGTTCAGGATTAAAAGAAACTAATCCAGTTGCTTGAAAAGTGCTATAGATATTGCTGCTAGTAAAGGTCTGTGTACAGGCTTTGAAATAGACTGATAAAAAATCATCTTTATTAATATAATTAATTCTACAGTGTATTTTAAATTTAACTGACTTTCTGTATACCTTTTTTAGAGGTGAAAAGCAGGTAACATCAAGTGATTGAAGCTTATAAAAAGCGTGAGCAGGTATATAGATTGGTATAATATCATTCTCTGAACAAATCTAATTAAATTAAGATATAAAATAACTATCATAATTATCGAGAACAAGTAGACAATATCGTCCCACAGATCGGCCTGTAGTATTAGGTATAAAATAATTTTTTAATTAATATAGATCAATTTTATTGCTTGTTCAACTATTTAAACTTATTTTAATTTTTTAATTAAATAAGATATTTTTATTCTTATACCAGGTCTCTATATATACTTTGTCTTTAAAAATAATATAGAGAGATAGAGCTCATCCATTAGAACTAATATATTCTATGGCAGTGACCCATTCCTGGTTCCCTGGCTATATAAAAAAGAGTTTTTCTTGTGTATCAGATCTAGTAACTATCTTAGTAGTAGCTACTAGATCTATTGTAAATCCTGTTTCATCAAAATTATAGAGATCACTTGATGTAATACTATACTGCTGAATAACCCCGTTTACCTGCTGAAACCAGGTATACAGAATCTTAGGATCTTTAGCTTTAGCACGCTGATAGTTATATCTGCGTATAAAGCGCGTTTTCAGCTCAGGCCTGCGTCTAATAAAGATTGAAACCCAGTTTTTGTCAACAGTAGTAGAGATAACAGTAGGATTACGCTTAGCAAGCAGAAGATTGGCTATTTTTTGCACATAAGCAGGCCGAGGACTTGCTCCACGTTGATCTAGAGATATAATCCACTGTACAAGCGATTCTTCTTTAGAGATAGTCAATTTATAATTCTCTGAGCGCACTTGAGGCTTAAAAATACTTCCTTTTAAGCGATCAGTCAATGTAGAACGAGGCACATTATAAACTTCAGCAGCCTTCCGAATACTGTCGAATTGTTGATTTTTAATAGCTGATATAGCCAGCAGAATCCTGTCTTCTTGCTCCACTAGAGATTTTGATGATTTAGACATTTTTGGTGGTATGACTGGTTGTTGAATTGCTTCAAAAATTTGAGGCGCGTACAAAACGCGTAGGGTGGCCGGGTGGCCCGGGTGGCCGGATGACCCGGGAAATACGTTAACTAGTTATCTCCTCCCCTGGTTGAATCAGTTCTTTGTTGGTTAGGGTTCCAATGGCCGAGGTTATTCCTCTTTTGGGAAACTTTTGTTAGAGATTGGAGAAATAACCATGGTACATTCATATAACCATAAAATGACCGTTCATCGCGTTTAGTTCACAGCTTCCTTTGACAATAATAGAGGATTGATAGAGGAAATAGACGTTGATTATCTCATACTCAACCACAGCATGTCAGCAGGGGTTCATCCAGTCAAAAATCTTCGATATACCCCATTTAGAATCGCCCCGATCACTGTCGTCGAGCCTACCCATCCTAGCCCCCCTTCGAATCGACTAACGCGAAATCGATAGCTCTCAATGATAGTCGCTTGCGCCACAATGTAGAGACAGATGGAAGGTGGAGCGACGACAGCTATCAGCGCCGTAACCCCGACAGCTTTCGAGATTAAGAATGCCCCTACACCCCCTCTACAACAGCCATATTACTCCGTCAGTAATACACACAATGATGGACGGTGCATAGGTTAAACATACAAAAGAGATATAGGAAGATTGCGTCTCCACACCCGAATCTTGTCCTGTCGTATCCGACGCAGGACTCTGTCGGTTGCACCAAGATCCGACACAAGTCTATCTCTTTCCACTTTTATGCTCCAGAAGTATTGACTGGACGCACTTTTTGGGCCCTGGATGATATCGATTGTCTTACGCAGCACACATATCGCCGGTTAGCAGTTACACCAGCATTGGGTGTGCCTCCCAAAAAATTATATGTACTGACCTGTAAATCATCGTTTGTCCCTCTCGGTGCTTTGGTTCATGAGCTCTTGGAATCGAAGGTACTCATCCAGGTGGAAGTTTGCTGAGCGGCGGCAGACCTCCAACCGAATTAACAGTTCTTCTCGGGTGAGGTATCCTTAATCGTCTTCCGGGTAAGTATTGGTGTCTGAAGCGTGAGGCAAAAGCGCACCCTCGTCATCCTGTTGGGTGGCGCCTGAGTCACCGCGTAAGGCCAACGTTCTTTCTCCATTCTCGCCTGGATGCGCCTCTCTCGATAAGATCCTACTAGAGCTATTGGAGTCCATGCACTCATCCATGGCATACACTACTTGTAAGAACACGGGCAAAGTTACTGGCACACTCACAGCTGTGGCTGTTGGCATCAAGGACTTCAAACCTGTATGGCTAGTATAGATAAAAATCCCAAATCCTATTTTCTGGGGTGTAGCAATTGGATGTGCTGTCGTTGGCACGACGTGTTGGTATTTGGGGCATAATGACCCTAATCGAAAGATCAGGAAACCTCTCGACGAAGGTAAGCTACACTCTCGTTGTCTGCGGCGGCTTTTGCTATCTCAATCTCCCTGGCTTCCTCTTCAATAGATTCATTCCCAAGTGCTCGTTGCCGTCTAATAGTAATTTTCTACAGTCAAGGTGCAGTTGGCAGCAGTACAGGTGTCCCTGCGAAAACTGTACATTCAAATCATGGCATGCTTCCTCCAGGATGTACTCCATGTGCCCTACAGCGCTCTTGGACATGAAGAGAAAATGACACTGTTGAGGAACTACGGGATCGATCTGGAATGCTTGGATAATCCTGGATACTGCTGATTTCTTTCCGATCGAGGCAAGGCCCAGTATCTCATAGACCACAGTATGTTTGCTGAGGATGTTCCCGAATGAGTATCGCTGCTAGTGCCCAAGGCGTGGATATAGTGCGGTTCATTAATGCCTGAGTTTGATAATCGATAGCCTCAAGCTTGTTCGTTGGGGGAAGCCAAGCTCCCGCTCACTTTTTCAGTATCTAATATGATCAAGGAAAACACTTCTTTACCTTCCACATTTGGTGTCGAGTTTCGGAGCCTGATCGTTATCCTCAGCATAAGTGTAGCAGTGCACTCTCGGCGCTATGAGTGCGTAGCCGCACTAGTAGTAAATGATCATCTATTGAAATCTCCCTGAAAGAGGCCGCAGCGTAAGAAGCAGATACCATCCAATTTACGAAACTCCGTTCCAGTTTATATGCACACATACACCCCTTCCCCATATTCAACACCCAGAGATGATGTCTTCAGCACAATCAAGGACTCCAAACCATAGAGTACTGCACATGTCCAACCGCTTCCACCCTCCCCCGATCCTCAAACCCCAATTTCTCATAGACAGGTTTCCCCATCTGCGTCGCCGACAAATAAACCTCAACACCATCCTCCTTAGCCTTCTCCAAGCCCCATTCCATAAGCTTCGTCGCAACTCCCTTCCTCCTCGCATCCGGGTGCGTTCCTAAAATAATCACATCTGTATCCGAGATCTATCAGCACACACCCAACCCCACTACATATACACACCCCGGCCTCAACCCCCCGTAAAATGAAGCATGATAACCCAGAAAGAAAAGAAATAAAAATAAAAAAAAAAAAATAAGGAAATAAATACCATAATGCACCCTCCCCCCCATAACCTCAACCTGCCGCTTATGATTCGCCGCAAAAAATCTCTCACAAAACTTTCCATCGCAACTCTCCGGCCACGGCGGACTGAACCCATCTTCTACCGCCTCTGTCTCTACTGTTCCCTCCATAGGAAGGGACCAGAGCGCGAAGCCGACGATTGCCGAGTCAGCGTCAGTGTCAATGACTTTCAGGAGGCGCTTTCGGGGGTTGCGGATGTCTTTTGTTAGGGCGTTGGTCCACCAGGCGTGAACGTCTTGGGTTCGGGGGAAGAGTTTGACGTTGAAGGGGTCGGAGAAGGTGGTGAAGAAGAGGGTTGCTATGGCTGGTGCGTCTGGGGGTGTGGCGGGGTGAAGCTCTAGGGGCATTTTTTTTTTTTTTTTCAGGGGAGTTTCTCCTCTATTTGGGTTTTGGGGAAGGGCTGGAAAGGAAGAGGGAGACGTGGGATTTGTTTGGTATGTGGTGTGGTTTGGTGTGATATTGCCAAGAGGGTTTAATATAGTTGGTGTTACAGGGATTGGCTGGTTACTTCTGTTCCAGGCTGAGTTCCGCTAAGGCACTTCGGAAGGCTCATGTCTATATGGTTGCTTCAAGCAATACTGGAGATCATTGCGAAGTCGAGATTTGGGGCCCTTTTAGGGCTCAAATATCCCCTGCCAGGTAGGTGCTCTTCGCCTTTGCCGTACAGGCTATGAATAGCGTTAGCAAGTTTGCGTTGATACTCGAAGACGGTACCAGATCTACCATCACTGAACGAATGGTCTGAGGGTACACATATAGCACATCCGGTACATATGTAGGATACCTACTCGGAAGAACTCGCGGAACTTAATAGGCACTCCATTATCAATCCCCTGTGTACGCCAAAGAGCAACAACACTGGATAAAAGGAAAGCGTCATTCATTAAAGGCCGGGCTACATGAGGAAGACACATACATAGAACGCCCCCGTGGTAATCTGAGAGTGGTAACACAAAAGGCTCGCAAAATCGCAAACAGGGCAGCGTCACATATACATACACACATACATCAGTTCTTTTCATACGAACGTTCCGGGATCGTCACCGGGCTCCGACTCGAAGCATCCTGCGTTCGCGTATTAGAAGGCAAGAACGGCCGTCTATTAAATTGTCCATTCATCGACGCTCGACTCTCGCCGCCACCTTTCGTCGCCTCAATCTCCCGTTTCACGCCCTCATACAGATGCTCAATATACTGGATCTCCTCTTGCACATCAAGCTGACACCCGTCCAAACAGAGCTCACGTTCTCGCTGTTCAATATATTCGCGAATATTGCGCCACTCGTTCTGGTAGTGCTTTAGTCGATCCGGTAGTCCGGACCCTTTCAGGTAGGTAAGGATGCCAGCCATGATGGTGTTGATGGCGCCGAACGCGGTCACCGCCGAATGTGGACCAGAAGCGGCACCGAGGGCTGTTAGCGACGCTGCGACAACGATCTGGACTCCCAGACAGGTGTTGATGAGAATACTGAAGAAACGGTATCGCTGCGCGGAGAACTTTTCTGCTTCCACGACTCGAGTATAGATACCGACGTTGGGGGCGGTGCGGTGGTAATGATGGAGGGTGTTTAACGTCGGGACGCTGTCAATGCCTGTTAAGGCACGGAACACGAGAAGCTTGTCGTTTGGTGGGATTAGATCGCTTGCATCTGTTGTTGAGATTTTGAGACGCTTCGCTCGTGGTTCGCCCGGTGGACCCATTACTTCACTATGGTCAGGCATCGTCGGCAAGGCATGCGGTGCTGGTATGTTATGAGGTGCTACTGTAGGGAGAATTGGGTCTGGGTGGCCGATGAAGGCGGCTAAGAGACGTCTTGCGAGGCCGTAGCGGTGGGGATGCTGTTCGCTTGCCATAATGCGGGTCTGACAAGGGGGGATAACTCTCAGAAGCGCCGAGAAGGATTATGTTGGGAGAAGACCCAATATATGCCAGGGCAGGTGCTCTCGCTACCCGGCAGATTCCCGGGGTATGGGTCTAAATTCAGATGGCTTACTTTGTGTTTTTGTGACCAGTTTCCACCAAGAGGCGGGATTCAGCTAGCCTTTCTGCATGATGAGCATCACATCCTGCTGCAAGTGGCACGGGCATCGGACAAAATCATCAGTGACAGAGAAAAGGACTGGAGTTAAACCCAATCATTGGAGCAGAGAGGTTCGACCATGCCGGACTTTGGAAAAGTGGCCCGCACGGCTGGACCCTAGTCGCTGCAGATCGAGGAAATTTTGGCACGCTATCCGACACTTGAAGAGACTGGACTGGAAAGTCGACAAAAGTCTAGCATGATAGGTCCACTCACAGACAGCCATGCATATTGAAGTTTGGCCGTATCTGCGGATCCGGATGGATAATTTGGAATTAGGCCGCATTGGCGAAGCTCCAATGTCACTAGTGGTAATCAGCTTGGACTAATGCTGGTGTGAATTGCCGTGGACAGGAAAGACCCCGTTCAACTAGAATGACCCACTTGGTTCTTGTACGGAGTATGCAGCTTCTGCATGTTTGGTGGAACCAGTCACACTTGGAATCCTCTTTTCGGTCGACCCCCAAGCCATTTGGATGTCGTCGGGGGAAAGGGGGGCGCACAAACTCAGGACCAAAGTATGACCGCAGGGAATTCGCACGAAGACACGAAAAGGATCGATAGCAATGCTCAAGAACATGGACGATCAGAGCTCAAGAGGTATTGATCTGCAGCGCTAAGAACCTTTGGCGTGCGCCGAAGGGAATCGTGGATCAAGCCTGTCATATCGATTCGGGCATCTCATTGACCAGGAGACTTAATTAAGTTCGTCTCAAGCAGATTGGTAAGCCGCTCATCAGACTGTTGTTTTCAACCGACAAATAGAAGGTGATTGAATAGATTAAAGGGTGGAGACCTGTTCACTGAGTCAGTCAAGAGCTTAGAACCAATCCATTTGAAATGAAATGCCCCAAGAAAACCTTTCCCGTGGCTATCAAGAGTGTGGTTATTCATTAAGATTAGAGTGGGTGTTATCATGCAATTGCGAATGGAAGGAAACCATATCAACCATATAAATATAACTTCACAATAGGGAGACATGCTACCAGCAACCGAATTTTCACCAATGCATCCAACAAAGACAAAACGCCGTGTACATAGAAACAAAACAACAGAGTAATTCAAATCATGGCGTCATAAATATGGTCCATCCACTACAACGGTGCTCCTAACATCCGCAGCCGCTTCCTTAATGCTTCCATCTCATCGTCCACTTCATTTTCGGGCTTCTTCAGTGAGATGGATCGATATTCGGCGTCTCCTCCAGGTGCCCCTACGGTCACCCAGACGAACCTGCCTCCACTTCCTCCCGATTGCGGCCTTTCTTGAGCACCCTCCCAAAACATTCCAAATGGACCAGAACCCGAGTCAGGTGCCGGGTTCTGGTCGAGAGGGAGCCGTTCCCCTAGACGGCCAAGCTTGATCCAGCCTTTCAGCACTGCCTTCATAAAGGTGATCTTCTGTAAAAACGCATTCGCCTCCAGAATATTGCGGAGTTCGTCATCCATGGGACTGGTCCTAGTGCCATACGCGATGCTAAGGAATGTGCCGGCTTCATCCGACACCACCGATCGACTCTCAAATCCCTCCGAATGCATGTGTCCCTTGGACCTCAGGTAGCGAGCAGCAGCAGGAGACAGATGGTAGAAGTCAATCCATGGCGACGAGCTTCTAGTGCGCCCAGGTGATATAACAAGCTTGGTATGATCAGGGAAGTTAAACTACGTGAAAGATCAGCACACAAACATGGAAAGATTAGAACATGGTCGACAAACCTGAAATGCACCATCACCGAAGCCCCAGACGCCCACGTTGCCGAACCGTTGGTAAAACTTGACAAATTGGCCGTGATGGTCAGGTGGCAGCTGGTCCTCAAGATACGCTTCATGTCTACCGAGAGATCCGATCATATACTCGCCAAACTGCACCGCCAGTTTAACACGTTTAATCTTCTCCGTATCGGCACGCGCGCATTCAGGATTGGAGTTCAAACGAGCCTTATACACAGCGCCGGATGAGCCACTGGACGACAAACGACGTTCAAATACTTGAGGAGAGATGAAGGCACGGCGAATACTACCGCGAGATTCAGGGGGATCTCTGTCACAGTTTTCATAGAACTCGACCAGTCTTCCATTGCGTGGGACGAGTTGCTCAACCTCGGAATACGGGTATGCCCCCTTCTTCTCTTCACCTCGGACCTTGCGACGAATGTGCTTCTCCCCGTCTCGCATTACAAGCCCACTCGCCGGTCGGCCATTGCCCGACTTGAAAACACAACCGACACTCCCATCGTCTAGTACATAGCCGATTCCATACCTATTGGTGTAGTCAACCCACTTTATGACATATGTATGAGGTGCGCGTTTCGACGCTGTCCGCCGCCGAGCGGATGAATAAGGAACCAGGTTGGAAAGCATTTGTCGCAGGTCTGCATTTACATCAGTGATGGAGGTTCTGGGCAGAATTTCGCATGAATCGTCCCGATGGAAAAGGGGATTCATTCCTATAGACGATCGTGGTTTATTGCCTGATGACGAAGTTGTCTTGCTACCGGATCGGCTGGCAGGTTGGGCCTGGGCTTCTGCTGCTAATTGACGACTCTGAGCGGCTAACTCGTCAGTTGCAGTTAGTTTAGCCTCGTCCTTCTGTTTAGGAACATCTCTAGTCTCGGGCCTAATTGTAGCTTGTAGAGAACTTTGTCGCAAAGTGGTAGGCAATCTATCCATAGCTGCAGATGTAGACCGTTCTTGGGTATTACTCAAGCCAGCTGATTCTTGACCCGCTGCCTCCATTCTTCGGGACTGCGAGCGTGTCTTGCCGATCGTCAAGATACCAGCTTCATGGCTCGCTCTAGTCTCCTGGGGTGCAATCTTCCGCTCCATATCACGCACCAATCCGGAGTAAGATGCCGTTACGCCACGTCGTGGGCGAATAGGCCGCTCCGCAAGTCCACCACTAGGTATAAAAGCAGGATCTGGTGCCAGCTCCCGCACCTCCGAAAGAGGTTGCGCTATTGGGGCGGGTGGGTCGCAGAGAGCAGTAATCTTCCTAACCGAGCCCCTGCCATTCGATGCCTGCTGCCGAAGCGTGGCGGCATGGCTCTGTGAGGCCTGTCGCCGCTGCTGGGCAGCAGCAAGTGCTGCTTGTGTTCGCGAGAGTGACGCAGAATTACTTCGGAGGGACAAATTGCTCCTTGAGGAGAGCACGCTGCTTTCCAGCGAAGTGCCATCCCTACGGGGCAGCGTTGCTTCCGGAACACTCCAGTCTCCCTCGGGAGCATGAGGGTAGCTGTAAACCACATCTTCGGGCAATGGGATAACTGGCTGGAGGCCTTTCTCCTCCTCCGCGAAACATTCGGCAAATGCGGATTTAGACCAGTTTTTGCCAGTAGCTTTGCGCGCAGTACCATCCGGTTTCCGACCCACGCCACAAAGACTGTAGAAGGCGGTCTTGCATATGGGGTACCGTTGGTTCAGATCATCGACATGTTCTATATATCCAGATAGCTTTTCATCGTACTCCAGGCTATTCCCAAATATCATACGATCGCCACGAGGCTCATCTGATCTCAACCACAACGGTTTGGCAACACAACATCCCGGGTCTAGCCTTTTGGGTATGCAACCCTCGTACATATTGAAGAAAGGGTGCTCGACAATATCATCAGGATCAGGTCGTTCGTTTTCCGAAAGGTTAAGACAGGAGCTAACTAGCGACTTGGCTTCCTCTGGGATATGGTTGGAACATTCTGAATCTTTCGGCCAGACATACGTGAGACTTCTAACTTTCTTATAAATCTCCTCCTGTGTCTTCGATTGAAACGGTGGGTAGCCAGTGAGCATGGCAAAACTAGAAAAATTATTTAATAAGGCTCCAGGTCTTCATAATGAGCGGCCGCAGAAAGACTTACCATATAACGCCCAGTGACCAGATGTCAACTTTCTGTGTGTGACCCCCTTTACTTTTATCAAGGACTTCTGGTGCTATATAATTCGGTGTACCGCATAGGGTTTTCCTCCTCTTTTCATCCTTTTCAGAAATTATCATCGCCGCCAGGCCAAAATCGCCGACTTTAATATCCATATTCTGATCGAGGAAAAGATTCCCCATTTTCAGGTCGCGGTGTGCAACGTTCCTTTTATGCAGGTATTTTACTGCACCGCAGAGTTGTATCATGAAGCGTCGAACCTCCGGCAAACTGAGGGATCTCCTTTTCTTGACCATATCCATAACCGATCCATTGGGACACAATTCTAGGATCACGTATATACACTTCTCAAAAGCAAATGCGCGATGAAAGCCGACAATATGAGGGTGTCGCATTTTCGAATGGATTTGAAGTTCGGTGCGAAACTGTCACAGGTACTATCAGTAGGTGTAACATTTAGTGTCCTCCCAGGATGCGCCAAGTACCTTCTCTTGCATCTTTTTCTGAGACATCTCAGCTCTAACCACCTTCATCGCAAATACACGGTTGTTGCGCAATAAAGTGCCCTCATAGCAAATAGCGAATCCTCCTTTACCGAGAAATGCCCCCGTCGAATATCGTTCTCCATTTTCTTCGGGCTCTATGATCAATGATGGTGGTGGTGGCGCATGATTTTTCGAGGATGCAGCCTTTTGGGCTGCAGCTGCAGCTGCAGCGTTACGATCCAAAACTTTCCGCTCCATGGGCTTGGGCTTGACAATTTGGTTTGTTGATCGCGGTGATAAAGCCTCCATTGTTTATTTCTCTTCTGTGTCTCGCGATCGGTGGGCATCAATAATGGCGGAGAAGGGCAATTGCGCAGTGACAAAAGACCGAAATAAAATAAGAAAAGGAGTCGTGACGGGCATCAATTATAGACAATCAAGTACGAAAGGGGGTATAAGGGCGTAATAGTGCCTATCACCCATCAGTATAATTCTAGGGCAATAGAAGAAACACTGAAGTAGTCTTCACATTCACAGTGGTAAACATTGGGTAGCGCACCGCTGAAAGACATGTACCTGGGTAGTTTCGGCGCTGTCAACCCCGTCCCGAAAGTAAAATGGAGGGAAGAAAATATGGTTACATGGAGAGAGGAACTTACCAAAGATCAAACAAGAACAAACAATACCGCTCAAAACAAGTACATGCATCCAAAGTCGCTCCAACTGGCCTCAAAGGTCCGCGAGGGGGTGGGGGTGATGAGTCCAGACGAAGGGATGACTAGCAGTCTAGTAGTAGAACAACGAGAGGAAATCGCACGAACTGGTCTCTAAACGGTTTGCCTAAATCGGCAATCGATAAACATTGATCCGAATGCCGGAACAACGGACATTGCTGACATGAGCATGTACAAAAGCGGGTATAAACACCTGCATAGATGACGCACCATCTAACCCGATTGGTGATCTTGCTCGGAGTCAATCAATAGTAAGCACTGCCTTAACTCAATCATGACTGTTCTTTTGTGATCCTCAAAGTCATTGTTACACATTTAATTCCTCATTTACACCTATCTATTTTACCCTCCATCTTCCCCTTCTTCCTCTCCTTCTCCTCCTCCTCCTTTTCATCATGTCCCTTACGTTGAAACTTTCGTCTCTAGCGATTCGAACATTGTCAAAGCCGATTGCTGTATGCAACTCTTGCACCTCACTTGACCCCACATATGTTTGCTAAGACTTAGTAGAATCGTATCAAAGCTCAGGCTCGCGAACATGAACGGTTCCGGAAAGTCTGCATCTCCATGGCGCAAGCCCTCCACCGATTCGACATGCGTCTGCGTCTAGGTGCCGTTCGCGACAATGCTGCCTCTCAACGACGAGCGGCTGCCGAAGCGGCACTCAGAAAGCATAAACCCACGTCCCCCACGGTCAAGACAGAAGCGGACAGCAAAGCAGAAGAGGATGCCCTCGCGAAAGCCAAAGCAGCCGCCGAGGAAGCAGCGAAACCCGCCCCTAAACCCCACATACGACCCCTATCTGAATCTAAGGCGATCGAGTCAGGCGCAACATTCATAAGCGAGACATTCCTATTTATCGTGGCAGGCGGCTTGATTGTCTTTGAGTCGTGGAGGTCCCGGAGAAAAGAAACAACACGACGGGAGGACGTCGAGAGTCGGTTGGCTGAGCTTGAGAAATCCGAAAGAGCTGCCCGCGAAGCGCTCTTGGCTGTGGAGAAAGAGCTTCTAGCGCAGAAGGCAAAGAATGGCGGATTATCGAAATCATCGTCTAGGATTCTACCTCGCGAAGTATGGGACGTTGAGAAACCGGAACAAGCAGGACAGAACGAAGAGCCTAGTTGGTGGACTCAAATCACATCATACCTGTCATTTGGACAGACTCCGGAACAGCAAGCAGAATCCGTCATCCGGGAAAGCAAGAAGATGATCCCAAAGGCTCCTGCACCTACTGGGGAGGTGGTACCACTCCAGAGTCCAGAGAGCCATAATCAGCGTTCGGAGCCTAAAGCGGCTTGAGATATGTTAGACTCGTGGATAGATTTTAGCGTTTGTTTGTGCAAATATTGCTATAGAGGTCTTTTTCATAAGGGTGGGGTTGGTGTTTGGGTAACGTTTTAATACCTGGGATGCGACATTTTGGATACCCTTCTCCCTTCAGAGAAGCAGATGATGTAACCAATCTCCTCTCTTTTCCGTTGAAACATGACAAGAGGTCCGTGGTGTACATAACTACACCATGCTATAACTTAAGGAAATAAAATATTACTTAACGATGGAAGTCTCCGTTAACCAATCCCTTATCCGAGGACAATTCTGCTCGGCGCTTCGGTACCGTGCCATTTGGAATGTCATCGGCCCTGCTTTAACAGCACCAGCAATGAGAATTGAAGGTACGCTTACTGTTAGGTCATATCTTAGCTCCACATGTCAATATCTGACTGGGCATGTAGAAGGTGTACTACAGCATTGCGATTTCAACCTACATTGGCCGCCTTCTTCGGCATCCCTGAGGGTCCTCCTCCTACACCCATTCTCCGTGAATATATCCCACAAAGGAGACACGATTTCCCGGTTGAATCATTTCTTCCAGTCCATAGATAGCTTATCTTCTCGGAGAGATGCGGTGGCCTTTCTCCTCTCTGAAAATTCGTTTAACAGTGCGAGTGGAAGGTGTAATCTTCTTGGCTCTACAAGCGCTGTACGTTCACCATCATCGTGATTACATCCAGTATTAGCAGTGACCGGAATACTTACTCCTCATAGAATGGCTGAGATCCTACCAGGTCCAATTCCAGTCATTCCGATTTCTGACTCCTTTTTTTTTTTTTTTCCCTGTATTGAAGTGTATATGAACAGTCTTTTTGAAATGCCCGTGCAAAGCCCATCTCTCACAGACTCGATGGCCTTGCTAACTCAAGTCACTTCTGCATACCCCAGTATACATTCGGGACAGGGAAGAAACATTCTGAGCGATCTGATTCCATCACTGTGATGTCTGAGCCAGGCCGTACGTACCTTCAAAGGATGGGAGGTTTTGGTGGACTACCTAGGGGAAGATCGAGCGCGAGAGATCTTAGAATTCTGGAATGGTGGTAGACCATGTGAGTACTAATCTATCGCCTTAAGGGTTCCTTTCTTCGTTCTTCTCTTTTCTTTTTCTCCCGTATGTCACATTGTTCTAGTCTCGTGATGGAGTTGTAATCTATTCCCCGGATGTGGTGAATATATATCGTGGACTCATGGAGCTTCAGATCCAATCCACCCTTATTTCTTCAAATAGAACTCCATAGTGTCAGACAAGATTTTAATTGAAGATGCAGTCATTATTTAAACTCCCGCTTTTGAAAGGAGCAACTCCTGTATGGGTCACACAAGGAGACCGACCACCAAGAAAGAGAAAACAATAATAGTGGTTCGAACTATAGGGAGCAGGGATGACGTATGAAGACCCTATTGACCACAGTGACTGCCTAAGGCCAGGGATGGCTCTAGGTTACTGTATAAAGAAGAACACCGCCTTGCATAAACCGAGAAGAACACAAAGAAAAAAAAATCATACTATTAATAGTACTAAATAGATTGAATGTCATATTGCAGTACCAATCTGGAGCATTCAGGGACACAGGCACCAATATTGCCGAAGGGCTGGGGGACCCTCAAGAGGCAAATAACTTAATGTCAGGATTATTAACCATGGAATCTTTCCAAAGGATTGCGCGTTTTCGACCTGAAGGGAGTCAACCCAACGGTGCCACACGTGAGTTTCCGTGTGGCGCAGACGGAGAAGAAGAAGTGAGGGACCCCCATCGGCTGTTCCGCCGAATAACAATTACTACTAACTTGTCTGTCTTGCGTCTGTGTCCTCCACAGGAACCACATCGTCATTCTTCCTCTTCCTTCCCCCCTCCCCCCATTCTTTGCATCACTCATTCCGTGTGAGCGTTGTTCCTTGGGATCATTTCCTACCTTTCTTTACGAATTTGTCTATACGTCTGGAATGAGCGACCTACCTTTTGCGCTCATTTCTCTCCATCCTTAAAGCTTACAATTCCCCCCCGTTTCTTAACTGATACGGTAGATATCTTGACGCCTGGACGCCCAATCCGGGGTAGTCGGTAACAACAACCATGGTGAGTCGCCTCTCCCTCACCCTCATATACATGCTCGCATGGAGTACACACTGGTGTTAAATCCAAATATCAATTCCGCTGACGTGTGGTTGCACTCAGGGTCACTCACGACGTCCAGTTGGCGGGGAGAAGAAGAGTCGAGGCTTCGGGCGCTCAAAGGCGGTCGCTGATGTAGGCGATGGGCGACAAACGGGGAAACCTCAGGTCAAGAAGGCCGTGTTTGAGACATCAAAGAAGAAAGAGATTGGTGTTTCGGATCTTACATTGCTGAGCAAGATTTCCAATGAAGCCATCAATGACAACTTGAAGCTCCGGTTTGAACATGACGAAATCTACGTAAGTCTATCGCGGGGTCTGCGCCCGACAGGTCTAATAAACTCTCTCTAGACATACATCGGACATGTGTTGGTGTCCGTCAACCCATTCCGAGACTGTAAGTAGACTCATCTGGCCGGCGGAATCATCAGGGGTCGGGGAGGGTTTTTGCTGACTCCTTTTCAAGTGGGCATCTATACCGATCGTGTCCTCGACTCCTATCGGGGGAAAAACCGACTCGAAGTCCCGCCCCACGTTTTCGGAGTAGCAGAATCCGCGTACTACAACATGAAATCCTACAAAGATAATCAATGTGTGATTATCTCGGGAGAGTCGGGTGCGGGAAAGACAGAAGCTGCAAAGCGGATCATGCAGTATATCGCTAGTGTATCCGGGGGAAGCGATTCGTCTATCCAACAGACGAAGGACATGGTTTTGGCTACGAACCCGCTACTCGAGTCTTTCGGTAATGCGAAGACCCTCCGCAACAACAACTCCTCTCGTTTCGGAAAGTATTTGGAATTGGAGTTCAACACCAATGGCGAACCAGTCGGCGCCAACATCACCAACTACTTGCTGGAGAAGTCGAGAGTTGTCGGTCAGATCACCAACGAGCGAAACTTCCACATCTTCTACCAGTTCACAAAGGCAGCGCCGCAGAAATACCGAGGTACGAATCTTGGTCCTGTAACCGCAATAAATAGCTAATAAAGGGTAGATATGTTTGGTATCCAGCAGCCTCAGTCCTACCTCTACACAAGCCGCTCGAAGTGCTTCGACGTCCCCGGAGTCGACGACAGCGCCGAGTTCAGCGATACTCTTAATGCAATGAGTGTTATTGGAATGAGCGAACCCGAACAGGACAACGTATTTCGAATGCTGGCGGCAATCCTGTGGATAGGTAATGTTCAGTTCACAGAAGACGATTCCGGGAACGCTGCTATTATGGATCAGTCGGTCGTCGACTTTGTCGCTTACTTGCTGGAAGTGGACTCCGCCCAGGTGAACAAGGCTCTTACAATCCGTGTGATGGAGACGGCTCGTGGAGGCCGCAGGGGTTCAATCTATGAAGTCCCCCTGAACACCACTCAAGCGCTTGCTGTACGTGATGCGCTCTCTAAAGCAATTTATTTCAATCTCTTTGATTGGATTGTGGAGCGTGTCAATCAGTCCTTGACTGCTAGGGGGGCAATCGCGAACTCGATTGGTATTCTGGATATTTACGGGTTCGAAATCTTCGAGAAGAACTCGTTCGAGCAGCTCTGCATTAATTACGTCAACGAGAAGCTGCAGCAGATCTTCATTCAGCTGACCTTGAAAGCCGAGCAAGATGAGTATGCTCGCGAGCAGATCCAGTGGACCCCCATCAAATACTTTGACAACAAGGTCGTATGCTCGCTGATCGAAGACAAGCGACCCCCAGGAGTTTTCGCCGCCCTGAATGATGCTTGCGCAACAGCGCACGCTGATTCCGGCGCCGCAGACAACACTTTCGTGGGCAGACTCAACTTCCTCGGACAGAATCCCAACTTCGAGAATCGGCAAGGCCAGTTCATTGTCAAGCATTACGCCGGTGATGTCAGTTACTCGGTCGAAGGAATGACGGATAAGAACAAAGACCAGCTGCTGAAAGATCTGCTAAACCTTGTCGGATCGAGCGGTAACCAGTTTGTTCACACACTCTTCCCTAACCAGGTTAACCAGGATGATAAGAGGCGTCCACCCACTGCCAGCGATAAAATTAAGGCTTCTGCGAACGACCTGGTGGCCACGTTGATGAAAGCTCAACCGTCATATATCCGAACCATCAAGCCGAATGACAACAAGGCCCCGAGGGAGTACAACGTCGGAAACGTTCTGCACCAGATCAAATACCTAGGTCTCCAGGAGAACGTCCGCATCCGACGTGCTGGTTTCGCGTATCGTCAAACTTTTGACAAGTTTGTGGAGCGTTTCTATCTTTTATCGCCAAAGACGTCCTACGCTGGTGACTACACATGGACCGGCGACGAAGAGTCTGGTGCTCGCCAGATTCTGAAAGACACAAGCATCCCCGCTGAAGAGTACCAGATGGGTATCACGAAGGTGTTCGTCAAGACTCCCGAGACACTCTTCGCCCTGGAGACTATGCGTGACCGTTACTGGCACAACATGGCTATCCGGATTCAGCGCGCATGGCGTAACTACCTTCGCTACCGTATTGAATGTGCCATTCGTATCCAGCGATTCTGGCGTCGCACCACTGGCGGCCTCGAGCTTCTCAAGGTGCGTGATCAAGGCCATCAGGTGCTCCAAGGCCGGAAGGAACGTCGGAGAATGAGTTTGCTTGGCTCTCGACGATTCCTCGGTGATTACATTGGAATTGGTAACAAGGGTGGTCCTGGAGAGATGATCCGCACTGGTGCAGGCATTAACGGTAAGTGTATTACTACTTCATGACCATCAGTGTTTGCTGACTCTGGTCAAGGCACCGAGGACGTACTCTTTTCATGCCGTGGTGAGGTTTTGATTTCCAAGTTTGGTCGTTCTAGCAAACCTTCTCCGCGGATCTTAGTTTTGGTGAGTGTCCTCATTGCATTAGATGATCATGCTCTAATAGTTGTAGACGAATCGACATGTATATATTGTGGCACAAAACCTTGTCAACAACCAACTAGTGATCACATCTGAAAGAACAGTACCAATTGGAGCCATCAAGGCTGTCAGCGCCTCTAACCTGAAAGACGATTGGTTCTCCTTGATCATCGGTGGACAGGAACCTGATCCTCTGATGAACTGTGTTTTCAAAACGGAGTTCTTCACACACCTGACGAACGCTCTGCGTGGGCAGTTGAACCTGAAGATTTCCGAGAAGTAAGTTACATCCCTACATATTTGCTGCCTGACGCTAATGCAGTACAGCATTGAATATAACAAGAAGCCTGGAAAATTGGCCACCGTCAAGGCCATCAAGGATGCAGCCACTCCGCCAAACATTGATAATTACAAGAGCCACACCATTCACACCAGCCCTGGTGAGCCTGCTAGTTCGGTTTCGAAGCCCACCCCACGGCCGAAGCAAGTTGCAGCACGACCGGTTACTACAGGAAAGCTGTTGCGTCCTGGAGGCCCTGGCGGCGGGCCATCTAAATTGGCGTCCAGACCTGCGCCTAAGGCTCGACCCTTACCGCAATCGCAGCCTACCGCGGTGCAACCACCGCCAGCTCCTCAACCAGCTGCTGTACCTAGACCTGTTCCCCTACCTGTTGCAGCCGTTGCCGCCGCTTCTCATACACGGACCGCTTCTTCTGGCTCCGTGAGAGCACCACCTCCACCGCCACCTGCAAGTCCCCCGGCGCCGAAGAAAGCGACCGCGAAGGTTTTGTACGATTTCAGCAGCGGTCAGTCCAATGAACTAGACATTCGGGCGGGCGAGATTGTACAGATTGTATCGAAGGAAGGGAACGGTGAGTTTTTTAACGAATCGATTCGGACCACAACACTAATTAGTTCAGGTTGGTGGTTGTGCATGAATATGGCAACCTCTGTCCAAGGCTGGACACCTCAAGCGTATCTTGAAGAACAAGCTGCGCCTACACCCAAACCTGCTCCCCCTCCCCCACCACCAGCCGCAGCCAGGGCCAGTCCGGTGCCCTCTATCAACGGAGCTGCTACTGCGGCTGCAGCTAAGGCCAAACCAGCACCTCCCGCACCCCCAGCCAAGCGTCCGAACATGGCAGGAAGAAAGCCAGCGCCGCCACCAGCCCCTCGGGACAGCGCCGTGAGTATGAACTCGCACGATTCCGGCGGCAGTGGCCGCGCGACGCCAAACAGTGCCTCGAACGCAAGCCTAGCAGGTGGGCTTGCCGAGGCATTGAGGGCACGACAAAATGCGATGCAAGGCAAGCACGATGACGATGACGAGTGGTGATTGACTTACTTCTTTTCTACTTCTGTTTTCTACTTTCTTCCTTTTTCCTCTTTCTCCCTTTCCTTTTCTCTTCCTATTTCCTCCTTTCTCATTCTCAAATTTCGATTGCTCAGTTCTAGCTTAGAGTTTTTTGCTTTGGATGCTGGTCTACTGATACCGTGGGATTCCATCGTTTGGCGCTTGCATGAACCCTGGCTGTTTAGAGTATAAATAGATCTGTTGGTGTCAACCTATATTTCACATACATTCCTGAAGTTGTCATCATTTTATTTGTAGCATATCATATACCAATTTGTCATATGCAATGCAATGTACAACGAAAGACCAGATATATCCACACCTAGAAAACACTATGTCCACCCAAAATCAATATCAATCATCATGATAATGCATGACAGACAACCCGCTCATTTAAAGAACTTGCTAGCCAAGTTCATCAACGCCGGACCCCCAGTGCCAGACGACCCACTCCCCTGGTTCTTCATGTACATCTTCAGCGCCATCTCCGCGGCCTTGTTGATAGCAGTCTGCTTATCATCGGACTAGAAAAAAACATCCAAATTAGCATTCTCACCCAACAACAAACATACATGCCTCCCTTTCTTTCTTCCATTCCCACCAGAAAAAGTAAAGAGGTAGAGAGGGAGAGGGAAGAAAATACTCACAACATTCCCACTAGAATTCTTCTGCTCCCAAAGCTTAGCAGCCTGACTCATCGCAACCCCAATAAACGCATTCTTATCACCCCCGGAGCTTCCACTCTCTCCCGACGTAAACATCTTCAAAGCCTGCATCGCAGCTCCCGCGCCCAGCGAATTAGCATCATGCGACTTATTATTATCGCCCCCGTTGTACAGCTGCTGATGCGACTGGACCATCTGGCTCTCGTCGATATCAGGGGATGAGGAGCGGCCCTGCTTTTCCTTGAGGAAGTTGAGGGCGGTGCTGAAGAGGGAGGAGTCGTTGGAGGAAGAGGAGTGGGATTGGGCGTGGGAGAGGGCGGGGTTGATGTCGGAGTCGGTCATGCCGTAGGATTGGTTGGAGTTGGAGTGGGAGTAGCCGCCGTGGGCAGGGGGGTTGGAGTAGCTGGTGTCGTTGTAGTTGTTGTTGTTGCTGGAGCCGTAGGAGGGGCCACCGCTGCCGTGGGAGGGACGGTCGCCGAAACGGTCGCTGTAGGAGTCGCCGCCGTAGCCTTGGTTGGAGTGATGGCCTCCGTGGGAGGAACCACCGCCGTAGTTGGATTCACCGTAACCTTGGCCTTGGTTGTTGTAGCTGCTGTTGTTGCCGCCGTAGCTCTCGCCGGAGTTGTTGGAGTTGTTGTTGTTGTTGTTGTTACCGCTGTTCGCGGCGTGGCTGACGGCCTGAGATACGGCGTCTTGGAGGATGTTGGAGAAACCCATGTTGGCTGGAGTTTGCAAGATTCGATTTGATCTGATGAGAAGGCAAAAAAAAGTTGATCTGGGAGAAAGAGGATCAGGGGGAAGACTCTAGTAAGTAATTGTATTTATTTCCGAGCTGAGGAGGGGCTGTGGCTGAGCTGAAGATCGGCGGTGGGGTGGCTCTAGCCACACTTCCGATCATTGGTTACCCGATCGGGTCCCAAGATCTTGGCAGCCACACGGGGTAGAATTACGTAGTTGTCAGGAATCACTGGAGGAGGACATGGTAAACAACGTGAATGGAATGAATTTCAGTGGTATCTCGTAACGCAGTCAATCCAGCCTCCCAGTCCTGATGTT
The DNA here is from genome assembly GCA_001696595.2 of Aspergillus hancockii. NCBI lineage: Eukaryota > Fungi > Ascomycota > Eurotiomycetes > Eurotiales > Aspergillaceae > Aspergillus > Aspergillus hancockii. The sequence continues at coordinate 31,318 of MBFL02000132.1, read as the reverse complement.
GCTAGTACAACAAACAAGAAGAAAAAAAAATTATAAACAGTAGAAAATAGTGGAGTAGAAATAAATGCCGAAAGATGCGCCATCTCCCATGCGATTTACACCAGCAATAATCCCTCATGCTCTTCGTCACTCAAATTCCACCAGAAACGCATCTGTCGCTCGCGCGCGTTGAGAACACATCGCTCATCATCGTCCAAGTCGGAATTTCGCACCCATTCAGGGGGCAAGTCCCGCACCCCATACCGTTGACCCCATTGGCGTCGGTCGTATTCCATGAACCCGCCGAAATGTTCATCCGCGTTGGCGACCCAGATCGTGCTGCCGTCCGGAGAGTAGTCCGCGCCGCCGATTTCCCCAAAGAAGTCGTGCACTTGCCGCGTGTGGTACGTTTGCGCATTGATGATCGAGATGCGGTCAGCCGGTTCGCACAACAGCAACGTGCGTGGGCCGCCGCCCACCGGCGAATAGCGGAGCGACCGATACCCCGCCACGTCCGATTCAATCTTCTCGAGAATGCGCCAAGTCCGCGCATCCCAGATGATCACCGTCTTATCTTGATTACTGGTCGCGATATGTCGCATGTCGGGGGACCACGCACACGCAAACCCAAAATCGCGATGCCCGCGCAGAGGATGAACTGGTCGTCCCGTGTCCGCCTCGACCACCCACGCGTCCGGCGAGTCCCCAATGACCACCCTTAAACGCCCATCCGGCGAGGTGGCCGTGCAATTGATGGCGCGCGATAGTTCATGATCGGCGACGAATGTGTTAGTCTCGACATCGAGCACACGGAGATGTCGGTCGTTGGAAGCAAAAATTCCCATCGGTGACCGACTCGTGCGGCTGGGGACCACATCAATGTGGTTGGTAATCCCGTTGGGATCCTTCGTCACGAAGCCTTTCACCCCGAGCTCCTGCGTGCTCGCCCCCCGTACGGCATATTCTCCCGAGAACCCGCCAGCGATAGCGACGTCGTGAGCAGATTTCATCGTGGAGATCTTCACTGGCCGGTGAAATCCGGATTCGGCAGACGGCTTAGATAGATCGACCAAGCAGCTCAAGTCATCATAGGCCGGCACCCAGGAATACAATTTGGACTCTTGGGCAAAGTGCACGGTGTTATAGGCGGCGACCGACATCAGGTTCCGGAGTTGAAAGTGTTCGATCGTAGGTTTACACTTTGTGTACATGGCCTTCTCCCGGAAGTAAAACTCTTCCTGAGGAAGTCGCAAACCGGATCGTTGATTCGAATATTCCAAGTTATGGTACGATGTATACCAGAGGTCGCGCAGCTCCCGTGCGTCTGCTCGCTTGACTCGTAGGGTCTCCCACCATGGGATTTGTTGGATATCGTACAAGTCTCCCATGTATCCACTTGGCCGCGCGATCTTGGCCGGAGGATTCCAGCCAAGAATATTGGATATGGGGCTTGGTGGTAACGGGGGTGATACATGCGGAAGGCTCGGTATGGAGGCCGCGGTCGACTGAACGAGCCACTGAGAGATGAACTGGTCGATGGTAAAATTTCTTTCGTGTGCTGTAGGATAAGACAATCAGTATGACCACTTTCTGAAAAGGGTTGCGTGATCTTGAAAGCATTGAAGAGAGGGTACATGTAAGGTATGAACAATACGTACTGGTCCCGTGTACGACAGAAGCAGGAAAATGTGGATCGCCCGTCAAATCGCCACCAGTCCAATCTTCACCATCTGAGGGGTAGTTATTGTCGTCGTGCCCAGTGACTTCGGCGCCCTGTGAGCCAAGTTCCTGATTCATGCCTCGGTAGAATTCATCATAATCAATCTCAGATAAGCCCCCACCCTGAGGGGCCTGAGGATGATCGGTGTAGTCTGCATCTCCGTCGTCATCGTGATCATCTGAGTAGAACCTCTCTGCGTCGTCGCCAAGTTCGTCTTGCTCAGACAACGGTGGTGTCGAATGTTCATTCACGGGGGTATCGTAGTTTGCGATCAGGGCCACGGCATCTTCATCCTCATCTTCGCTATCTTCCGAAATTGTCGAGATGGCGCGGCGGGCTGCTGCATGGTCAATCAAGTGGTGCACCAGTGTTCCCATGGCGACTTGTGGGCTCTCATATGGCCCCAAGGGTACACCGCCCAGGTCTGATAGTACATCTGTCATCTCGGAGTCTGACATGTACAAGTCTGTGGGTGGCGATGAGTGGCGATGCGCCGTTCCTTCCCCAACTTCCTCCGCACGGCGGAAATAGGTCTCGCGATCGATGACCGCGTTCACGACCTCCGACATGGCTAAAAAGTTTGCTTCATTCGTGGCGACGCTCGGGTACTGAGGCAGCGCCATGATGGCCGAGATCCCCGGGTCCGTCGGGTCGAAGACGCTTGGAGAAGCGACATCAGGGTCGATCCATCGGGGTGGTTGATAATCCCTGGTCAGGGGGACTCCTTCTTGGGTGGCATCAGAAGGCTGACGAGAATGCGACGAGCCCAGAGTATCACATGACGAGGAGCCGGGTCTCGTATTGCGATCACCGGGGCATACTGACGAGCTGGACGACGTCAAAGGGATACCGGAGCCACTCTGATCAGGCATTGCCGCTCATGGAGCGCCCTGTTCGGATGCCGACAAATCGACAACAAGAGTGTCGCGCCTGCGGCGGGTAGCCAACAGAATGGCAACAGAATGGCAACAGATAAGGCAAGTGCGCAATCCAGCTGGGTGGCGGCCTGATTGGCACCGAGGGTCGCACAGGACGAGAGAAAAACCCGTCCACGTTTCCCTCGATCGGGAATTCCAGATCTTGGCTCTGCAACCCGTTGGTCACCCCGCAGCTCGTTCTCCCACCAAACACCACCCCCCACGCGCGGAGAACGAGGCCCAGTTAGACTTGAGAAGGTGTCGCAAACTCAATCTGCGGCTCTGGTGGTCGAAAGAAGTCACACAGCACAGTTGGAAGACTGGCGGGAAAGAAAGAAGAAAGTAAGGGAAAGAATGGATTGTTTCCGCCAGAGAGGGAGAGAGGGGCGGGAGTTCAAAAAGATTTGAAGGTGTCAGTAACACCCCTCCGTTTCAGTAGTTCGATGTCCACTGCCCAAAATGGAACACAAACAAGGCGGCCTTTTTTATTTCTCCTTTCTTTTTCTTTTTTTGGGGTTGAAAACGAGAGAAATGTCAAGAGCGGGGAATGAGTTATTCCGCGTAAGAAACCCCTATGTATAGTAACACTATCAAAGTGATTCTTCTTGTTTCTTGTTCAACGAGTCAGTTGACAGGCTCCTCTATGGCCGATGAGAGTTAGTTTCCCGCTTCTTTCTTGTAGGAACCAAAGAACGCCCATGGACAGATGGAAAGGGTTAAGTTGATTCGGTAGTCGAGAGTATGTAATACTATGTATAAGTGGAGGGAGAGGGCGGGGGGTTGGTTTCGCATATGAGAAATCTCACCAACGAGAAGGAACGTGCATGAGTCCATCACATGGACGGGATGATCCGCGAGAAGAGTTAGTTTGCTTCTTGATTTAACCATTGGGGAAAGTGTGGTCTGATTCGATCAATCCACGGCTTTTCTTAGTCAGAGAAGCCAAGAACGAGAATCATTTCAGGACCCGTACAGTAGTGGCAAAAGAAATGATACTTGGTATCTGTCGGTCGAAGAATCCAGTAATGCAGGTAGACAGATAGAGATATAGATAGGTACTATCGACCTAGACTCATTTTCGGTCGCATCTTGCCAACTAGCAGGAACTACTCGAGTTTATCACCAGCTGTGGCAAGGGTCATGCTTGGGGATTTCGGCTTAGATCTGGCATGCCGCCCACTAGCCATGGGAGCTAAATGATGATGATTCAATGTTCTTTCTTCAGATTTACATTTTGCCTTGAAAAAGAAGACGTTTTGTTGCTTTTTTCTTCTTTTCTTTCAGCACTGTTTCATAATTCGAAATTTCTTGGGTAGTTAATTGATCAGTAGAGCAGTACAGAGCTAAACAAGGGAGATGGTCATCTACCCGTACCTTTTGTCCGGCGTCCAAGTTCTTCATGAATCATTCATTCCCAATGGGGTAAATCTCATCTCGCCAGATCATTATATAGTCCAGAAATATCCATCGCTCGTCTCGCTCAGAATTACACATAAAACCCCCGGATGATCACAATAACATCAAAGCCCATCAAGTGGCACACGCAGCGCTTCACTCTAAGCGGACCCGAGTACGGTCCTTGCCCTCCACAGGAAGCGTATACAGCAATATTTTTTAAGACGCCTCCGCCCCTGAATTGTATGAAGGGAAAAGAGAAAGAGAAGAAGAAAAGAAAAAGAAACGTGCAAGGGAGGTGAAACAAGCATAATACAAGATCAAAATTCGCTCATAAACAGAATATTCGAACCATACACCACGTTCTACGACTAGTAATCCGAGTATTCCTCGTACCGCGATGGATATCCTCCCATCGGAGGTTGCCAGGCGGTCTGCATGCGAAGTCGGCGATCTACCGGCCATGTTAGCGGCTGCCGGGGGACCAACCCTCTCGAGGTGCACATACCTTTCTCAAAGTCCCGCCATCGCTTCATCGTGATCTTACTACTATCGAATTCTCCTTCACCAGCGTCATGACCTTTATCCTGCTCGCCCGCAGTCTTCCGCGTGTCACCCCAGCTAAAATCGTCAAATTTCCAATACGAGTAGGTCGGGAGGACAAAGTTCCAAATAGGCAGTGAAAGCAGATAGATGAACATCCATAACACGTAGACCAGCCGGTGGGCGGTGACGACGATGAGCACACCGGGGAGTCCCAGAATGAGCGCCAGCAGGACGAGCGGAATCACCTGTACAGGTTTCTTCACGATGGACGAGATGACGACGTAAAAGGTAAACGCAATAGCGGCGGGAAGAACGAGCGTTCCAATCAACTCGATGAAAATCACGAACTGCATACTGAAGCAGAACGTTCCGCACAAGTCTCGCACCAGAACCAGTTCCATTAGATTGTGAACCGTACTATTGATCCAGCGACGTCGTTGAGAGAGCAGAACCATGAACTTGTCGGGCACTTGAGTCTTGCAAACGGCCTGAGGCACGAAGATCTGTTTGCGCTTGGGGAAGGTCCGAAGCATCAGAGTCGACAGATACCGATCCTCTCCCAGCAGAAGCAAGTTCTTTTTGTGCAGCGTGTCCACCACATTCTCAGAATAATGTTCCACCACGTCGGGATTAGCAAGGATGGGCACCCAGTAGTTCTGGCCTCCTTTGGGTGCTTTAATCCGATACATCGAGAAACAACCGGGAAGACAAGTCACACCGCCAAAAACGGACTCGAACGACTTAGACTGATGATGCGAAATGAAATACCTACGAGGAGTCAGCGGCGCAGACAGGACAGGATGAAGGGGGACCTACTCAAACACTTGAATCATAGTTACCCAGCTGTCCTTCTTGTTGGCGATCTTGGTTTCACCACACAGGCCCATGACCTCGGGATCCTTAACCATTGCAGAAATCATATGGGTCAAGCTATCGGGGAAGACTTTCGTGTCGGCGTCCACACAAAGCACAACTTCATAAAAGTCCGGTGGTATGCCAGTAACATGCAAGAGTCCATTGAACATTTCAAATTCGAGCTCCGTCATTCTTTCATCAAACATGACCTTCTGCAAAAAGGACATCAGAATAATTTGACTGTCTCGTTTGCCTCGATTACCCGGCTTGGACTGTTTTGCTTCCGCCGGCGTTCCACTCTTCACGACAATCATCATCGGGACACGCTGCTGTTTCTCCGGTGGAATAATGGACGTTTCCCCATAGTCGTAGAAACCAGCGTAGACCTTCGCCATATTGTGTCGCTTGGAGCCGGTAGCTACGGCTACATAGGAAAATGGCTGCACCTCATCCTTGGGAACGACCGGATCTCGCATCATGCGAAGTACGATTTCAGGAGTAGAGAATTCCTCGCCCTTGCCCTTGATGATACCGTCACAGATCACGATGATGGTCTTATGGCTGTTCGGATAATCGGTCATCGCAATGGAATCCAGAGTCGTACGAATACCCTCTTCGCCTTCAGAATAACAGGTAACCAGGCAGAGAGAATGAGCCAAAGGAAACCCATAGGGCTGCCACTCAGGCGGCGGCTGAGGAACAACGGCCTCATGAACGTATCCGCTCGCCCCAAGCCCGTCGGACTCAGGGATGGCAGTGGAGTACCGGGAATCTTGCACCAAGCTCGTCCGACTGGCCGCTGGATTTTGACGGGAAGCGTCTGCACTCAAAGTTCCGCCGCTACTGTTGTGGCTTAGCTTATACATGGAGCCGCCACCAGGTACCAATCGACTAGTGGAGTTCTGGCTTGCCATCGTCACCCATTGAGGGCGTTGTTTCCCGCCATTACTCACCGTGTAAGGGCTTGAGAACCGAGAAGTGGTTGGCAAGAAACTGGCCCTTTTACTGGGACGATCCATAGGGTCGGTCAGTCGAGGGCCGGGCCGATATATGTCATTCGACCAGTCTTCAATTTGCTGGTTACGTGTCCTAGGGTCCGAACTCATGCTCGTCTTCTGAGCGGCAAGCCGAGGGGCAAGGAACCACTGGAAGAATAAGGCGAATGCGAATTTGACAACGACAATGGACAAAATAAAGACCAAGGACACATAGAGAACGACTTTAGAGGCGATACACCCAACTGTGTCAGTATCTATACTACCGACCTTGATGATCTGGGACAGGCATTTGCCTATCTTCTTCTCTTCGCCGGTCTGGAGGTAATAAGTAAGGTCAACGCCGCGCACGGCAGGGTTCTTGCGAAGCTGATCGAATTTGGCCGGCCATTTAACCTGGTCAGAGTTGAACCACCGTAGCAGATCAAGGTCTAAAACGTTTCCAGAATACACCGCCAAGTTCCTACTCTTGTTCTTGGTATCTTCCCACGTGTAATAGACGTCGCCAGAACTTGCTAGATCGTAGAACGATTTCCGAGCCTTCCCTGCCGTGTGACAGCCCCATCCTGCGTAGTACGGCTCAGTATAGTTAGGCTCTGAAGAGCCATCTTGGTTGAAAGCCGTGCATGGGAAATACCAGGCTAGATCTCCATTTGAATTTGTAGGCACGTCTGATCCATCCGCAAGTGTGATGAGGTCCTTACAGGCTCCATTGACTTGTTGGAAAAAGAAGCTCCCATCCTGGCCACCATACTTAGTGGGTAGATCGTAGAGGACGTTGGTGCCACCAGGGATTCCAGCAGCCGCAGGGTGTTTTGATTTGGACAAGTCGTAGGCCTTTCCGTGAAAGATCATGTAGCCTTTGGTGACATGATTGACCTTCAGTCGCACCGGGGGTGTTCCACAGACGGTAGCCGTAAATCCGAAAGTCAAGAAACCGACAAACGCTCCGATCAGTAGGATAATGCTGATTAGGCCGATTTTCTCACGCCATGCACTCCGCTGTGCCTTTTGCGGCATTCCAAAGCACCGCAAAATAAAATCCGGTGCCCAGAATGTGATGATTGCGCAATACGTGCTCCACAAGCTCGGCGGGCGAGCCTGTTCCAACGCCCTTTGTCGTCTCTTTTCCTCTGCCGCTGCTTTCTTCGAGATCTTCCGAGAGTGTCTCCGTTTATTCGTCCGACGCCGACTAGGCGCACGCTCCATCGGCTTGTTGATGTTCCCGTGCTCACCGAGCAGCCCTTCCTTGGCCCTTTCCACGCTGCGAGAACTGTTCGTATCGACCTCACCATCTCCACCTATCAATGGTTCATGTCCTGTCGCCGACGGCTGTGTGGGCATATTCTGGGACCGCTGGCGGTAATGGTAGTTGGGGTGGTCTGGGTCGATGCGACTGCGCTCCGGCTTGACGAAACTCTTTTTACGCCTCAGATCCTCGCCCCCGTCTGCTCTCTCTTCGTCCGCGGACACATCCTTCTTCCTTCGGGAACTATGCGAGCGATGGCGTCGGTGATGATGGTGGCGATGTGATGTTGGGCTTGATAGCGTGTCCGTCAGACCCGCTGTTTCACTCTCCCGTCGCCGTCTGCGCGACGATTCACGGAATGCGGAATGGACCTCTTCTCGTCGCGGGGAAGCCTTCCCCGGCCGTTGAGGCAAAGACATGGCCTATCTGCGTGACGGACAAGGAGATTAGCATTCGAAATCCGGGGTATCATATTATTCGATGGGCGAATACGCAGAGCAGCGCACTCACCGTCGAACCGAAGCAATCATAGACGGCACTAGATCTTCGTCACCAATGCGTTGCGGACTGGTGGGATTCCCAGCATAGGCGAGTAAGTGATGCGACAAGATCGTGGTGCACAGTATGACTTTCTGAGCTGGTGAGTGATCGACAAGTAGCGGACACCAAATCACAACACGAAACGAATGCAAGTGGGTGAGAGGAGAATCGATCGCGGGTTGTCGTACGGTTGAGCGCTGTCAAAGCCCAATCAGGAGCGAATGAAAGATTGCTAGTAAACAAAGCGAGCGAAGGACTTCAAGTCGGAAAATGCACCCTCCAGCGGCCACGCCCCGCCGATCCAAATAAGCGAGAGAAGCGGAGGTAGGGAGCCTGTGGAAGGAAGAGAGTGCCAGGGACAAGAGGTTGATTGAGATGGTGCGGAGCAAAGGGCAGATCACCTGGTGGTCGATTTATGAATGAAAATACTACGGTACCTCAGGCCAGATACTGTCTAACCACAATGGTTAGTTTACCGTCCCTGCAGTGCACGAAGGGGAGATACTGTACCTGCCGTACCCGGTAATTTGTGAGAGGCAATATCGCTATTCCGCTATATTTATTATTTTAGTTTTAAATTAATCTATTTAATTATTGCTTACTATGATTCGTCCATACGATAAGGAATCCTCGCCCTAGCATGCTATGACTAGTAGTAGTAGTGTCGGGCATACAGAGTACATACATACAGCAGCTACGGACTCGGAGGTATCCGAGGACCTAAGAAAGACTCCGGCCGCACCGCTGGTTAGTATCTCATAGCAGTAGACTAGTAATTAGACAGGACAGAGATTTAGTATTAGTAAAAGGGATGGAACTGTCATAATTATCTAGCTAGTCAAAATCCGGAATCATACCTAAGAACAATGGACAAAAACTTGGGCAGTGACCACGGGGGACTAACCTTTTCGTTTTAGTTGTTAGTACACAAATATAACTGCCATCCATGTGTTGCTGCGTCGCTAGGGGCAATCGGTCGGGGCTAGATCCAGGTTCGGCGGGTCGCCACCAATGGAATCGACTCGCTGGATCTCATGGATCATTTAAAACCATCGACTCGAACCAAGAACGGGTGAACCTTAACACAGGAGTCTGTATCTGCTGACCATTGCTCATTGGGCCGTGGTCCCTGGTCCAGAGACCTCTAATCCAGACAGGGTTTAACCCTGTCCCCATACAGCCAATAATGATTTCCTCCAGGTTTTTCATAGTACTAATAAATACTAAGTCCTCGTCTTGCCCCCCTTATCCCAAAAATCAAGATTAAACTGGGTGGGCTATTCTTCTCGGAGGTCCTCAATAGCTTCGACAGTAGTCGGGTGGTGTTGCTTTAGAAAAAAAGACAAAAAAATTCCATATCTCACCTGATCTATCCAAAATTGTCCTAAGAGAATTCACTAGTACTCTATACAGAAGAGTGAGTGGTGGGAACCCTCGGTTAGTCCTACTTCCAGAAACGTGCATCCAATCGAGTGAGACTCCGTGTTCTATTTCAGGCTCAACCGTTCACCACCAATTGGGTGGCAGCACACCATGAATTTGCTGAAGGAGTATTTTTTCCTCCTCATTCAATAATTGGATACACTCTTTCATGAGCTGAAACATATTCCCCAGAATTATGCGCAATGACCAAAGAGTGATATATCAAAAATGCAGAAATTCAATAAGAAGAAAATATTATTGCATGGGGAAACAAAGACTTTACTTTTTTTCCTTTCCTTTCCCTTCCCTAGCCATAAAAAAGAGAGAAAAAAAAAAAAAAAAAGGTCCGGAAAAGAATGAGAAATAAAGGAATGTCAAAACAGACTGAGACACGCAATATCTGTCAGGTGTTCAACTAGTTCAGAAGGAAATAAAAGTAAGAGTAAGGAAAGGGGGAAGAAAGCATTGACACTGAGTTTCTTTCATCAGCATGTACTACATACACATCAGATCTTTAAACCCTTGTTGGAGTCGCAGCAACCGACCTCACGGGGTTTATGGAACATTCCATTGTCTGCACCGACTGACAAAGCTTACCATAGAGCAGTCATTCATCTGCTAAAATTCAAGAAAGAAAGACGGGGAGTCATAGATATAGGACACAGTGGCAATGACTGAGCAATTGCACTACAACACACACTATTCCACTCGGTAAACTTAAAGCTAGCGAACCGACAAAGTTCTTGACCAACGTACGGTACGCAAAATAAAGCTATATGGCAGTCTTCAGTCACTCAGTATCGTGATGCTCCATGAATGTGCACAGGGGAGAAGCTTCTGGGCTATCTTCTTTGGTAGGCAATCACCGTATCCATTCCTCGAGAGTGATAAGCATACAGATGCTTGTTTATTTTTTCCCTTTGTTACTCTAATTAAGGGTGCAAAAATAAGGAGTCTTTTGGCGCACGAATGATTTAAGAAGCCCAACTGGATATGGGGGATCTGATAGCCGATCATATTCTAGCGTCCTAGTACCTAAAAACCTGTGGGGAACCATGTCCTCTCTATTAATTTACAATCAACGAAATCATGACGCCATTTCAATCAGGGATTGGACCAGCAGTATATCCTCAGACGTGCTTAATATTCTGCGGTATACGACGGGGATCATTGCACCTGAAGAAATCAAGGATTCCAATCTCCTACTAATAGGTAGTCAGCCACGTTTGTGCCGATGATCTGGATCACAGATGGGATGGACAGCGTTCTGCCTTACCATGCATTTTCATCCCTGGCCGCCTCAAGTCAAAGGTGGAGAAAGCAGCCGAGTCCCTACTTAGCTTTGACGGACTATAGACCGTCGCAGACTAATATGGTTTAACTCACCTCTCGGTGGCTGTTCTACGTCAGGTAATGTATGTACATATGTACGTACGAGACTGGGAAATAAATCACGGGTAATCCATTGGATTGCAATGCACGTCGATGCTTCTTATACCTATTAATTCGAGTGTGGTTCCTCTTGAAGAGGGATTGTTCCAAAGAGAAAGGCTGTCTCTAGTAGTAACTTCTTATGACTTGCGTCTGAAGTACAAAACAAAGGTCATAATGGAATCCTCATGATGATCACATCGAATTCAAGACGGAAGAGTCAATATTAAACAAGCCACATTCTCGTTTAGAAGAACCTTTCCGAGTAAGTGTCATCAGCTGCATGCGATTTTGCGGCTCAAAAGAACAGTAGGTAACGGCTACCTCCGCGGTCAGCGAAATCCTCTGCCACGCACTGGAAAAGGCTATTCTTAGTACTTCTATGACTACTGAAGCAATGAGCTGATATCCTGTACAGCACATCAGGCATAATTCTTCGTAAACTGTGAGATTGACTCTGCACCGCCCCCAGGTTCCGTGCATTGCTTCGCAGCAGAATTTAGGTCAGGCATTGGGGTGGGTGTGTCATAGCACTTATCGGCTGCAGGAAGTGGTACCTACTAATTGGATCGATGTATGTACTAGTCGGTCATCGGTACTAAGTAACCAAAGTAGTGATACATGTAATGATCAATCAGCCTTTGATGACACCTTTTTCTATCGTCATTTCCTTCTTAGATTCCACCACAACCACTGGCCATTCTAACCTCTGTGTCAGAGCCGAACCAGTAGTAAGACATGAAGACACCATCTTGAAATTCATATGTATGTACCTAGAGTGAGAAGGTACATACATGCATATATTGATACAGAGATACAATTTGTATGCACATACAAGCTTACAACACATTTACTGATTGATATTTATACATGTGAGAGACATTTGTTATAGGTACTTTATTTTACCCAAGAAAATACTCACACATTTCCATAAAGCATGTCCATGCATGCCTACTCTTCTCCACAATTTTTTAATGGGTCGTTAAGCGCTGTATGGAGCACTGTGTTCTATTTATTGCCCCTCAACTTTCTCAAGCTGAGACTTTCGGTAATTCCGCCGCAAGTCCGAATGATCTGTTTTTCCATCATTAACATGATTTGCCGCTACGACTGGTAGTAACTCTGGCCCTCTGAGACATTTGACCAGAGCAAAGGGAATAAGCAGTGGGGATTGAAGTAGAATAGAATTAATGAGAACAACTCATCATGATATGAACAGGCATTCCCACTTGACATTGTCTGAAGCCAAAAAAAGCAAACAGTTCGAGGTGGGGGCTGTTCACAACTTATTTTTCTTATTGTCTTTTTTGGCCTTTTTTCCTCTATTTTATTTTAAATCTTTTTTCCCCCCTTCTTGTCTCTCACTAACCTTTCCGCCTCTTTGGATTGGAACCATACATAATACGAGGCTAGTGTGGCCCCAGGTGGAAGTAACTACTCGGTATGAATACACGCAATACTCCGTACAAATAAAAAAAAATACATACTAACTTCCGTTTAGAATCATCCGGGAAGCAAGACCCCAAAGAAGGCGTTCATCGAACGAACCATTTCATCTTTTCGCATCCGTCCAACTTTTCTTTCTTTTTTCTCCCTTCGCACCTTTGCTTGGTTAGGATTGTTTTTTGTTTCTTCTCGCTCGTTTCGTACTTCCTTTTCATTCCCAGGGGATCGTGGGATGTATGATTTGTCCACCTCTCGCCCGCCAGTAGCTGTTTAGAAAGCATTTTTTTGATTATCGTTCATCAAGTGGACCCCAACCTCCTCTCCAATCGACCCATCAGCCGTCCTCCAGTTCTCCACGGTCCATATCTCTTTTCCACCTTTAGGCCGGAGTCCTGAACTTCATTCACTCAGGCTTATCTTTCATTCACTTGCGACTGAACAATTATTGTATATTTTCCCTTCATGACAGCCTCTATGGCCCGTCTATAGGCACCTCCGCTTCTCCGGCACGTAACGACTGGTCTGGTCACATTAAAAGGACGAGTACCTTGTCTGAGGCACGCCTATACGAACATTTGAAGGGCTAAAGAATAGCAACTGATACGGATCTGGCGGACACAATGGCGAGTCCTGTAACAGGCGAATACTCTCAGCCGGTTTCCCCTCCTCCGGTTTACCTACGATCTTCTCCACCCCCTCCCCCTCCTCACCGTGAACTCCCATCTCAGACCACCTCCAACAGACCACTGAGTACGACCATTTTTCGGAAGCCTCTCGCGAGCCTTTCTGGAAACCGGAATTCTTTGACCCCTTCTGTGAGAATTGATGGGGACGAGGATCGGCCACGGGGGCCAAAGACAACGGATGAGACCGATTACGATATACCACCAATACCTACCACGGCATTTACTCACATGTCCCTTGAAGATCGACCGTCGACCCATGAGAGAACTTCAAGTGACCCTTTTCCGCCAGGAAGAGATTCAAATGCTGCCTCACCTGTGAATAAGCCACCCATTCATCATACGCCTGCCAGTAGTGGCTCGTGGTCGGTCGTAGACGCTCAGGTAAAGGATGAACCAAAGAGTCCTGCGAAGACCTGCGGATCATCATTGGATCAAGATGCCCCAAGCGGTAGTCCGAACAGCTTCTCTCGCGGGAGTTTGGATAGCGTAGCTCAGGAACCAGAGACCTGCGAGCCTCTACACTACCACCACCGTCCTTATCAGAGCTCCCAGGCGACCCCCGCGACAGGACCCAGCGAGAACTACCTCAGTACAAACGGCCATCTTGCGGTGGGAAAGCCTCGCAGACCACATTCCACGTACTCTTTCGGGTCAGACCTCGACGGCCGGAACGGGTCTCCTCATGCATCTCCGTACCTACACGCTCGCTCTTCATCCAGTGCATCTCCTGATGTCCGACCACTATCGTTTGTTGATCTCCTGAATACGCCGTATCCCCAGCCAGGCCCTGCTCCGGTACAACTGGGTAATGCACACCTCCGCTCGTCTGTCGGCAACAATGCGTCCTTGCTTAGCCATAAGCAAACCTTCGAGATGTACCTCGCTAATGTCAAGAAGACGGATAACCCGGCCATCCAGTATGAATTTGCAGTCTTCATGGTCAATGCTATGATGGACATGCCGGATCCGGATGAGGGTGTGGCAGCCGTCTATGGCCGGAAAGAGCCGGAAATCACTCGCGCTAGTCTGCTCAAAGAAGCCAAGTCGATTCTTCAGCGATTGGCCGACCGCAGCTACCCATTCGCGCAATACTACCTAGGCGACGGTTACGCATCGGGCCTTTTCAGCAAAGGTAAGGAGGACTACGATCGGGCATTTCCTCTGTTTATAGCGGCGAGCAAGCATGGCCATGTTGAGGCATGCTACCGTGCCGCGCTCTGCTTTGAATTTGGCTGGGGAACTAGGGTTGAAGCAGCGAAAGCCCAGCAGTTCTATCGTCAAGCCGCATCGAAGAACCATCCAGGCTCCATGCTGCGCATGGCAAAGGCTTGCCTAGCAGGCGATATGGGTCTCGGCAAGCGGTATCGAGAAGGCATCAAATGGATGAAGCGTGCCACAGAATCTGCCGATTCCCAGTACAACTCTGCTCCGTACGAACTGGGATTAATGCACGAAGAGGGATATGGAGATGATGTCTTCCCAGACCCCGCCTACGCCGCCCAGCTCTTTACGAAGTCGGCGGATTTAGGGCATATCGAGGCGAGCTATCGCCTAGGGGACGCTTATGAGCATGGAAAACTGGATTGTCCCCGAGACCCAGCATTGAGCATTCATTTCTACACCGGGGCGGCGCAGGGGGGCCATCCTTTGGCCATGATGGCTCTTTGTGCGTGGTATCTGGTAGGTGCGGAGCCGGTGCTAGAGAAGGATGAAAGCGAGGCATATGAATGGGCTAAACGCGCGGCGGAAACAGGTAAGTCACTTGACTGAAGTTTGGCAATCCTCCACTAATCGCTGACCATGGCAGGCTTGACCAAGGCACAGTATGCGGTGGGATACTTTACCGAAATGGGTATCGGCTGTCGTCGCGACATTCTGGCAGCCAACTACTGGTATGTGCAAGCGGCTGACCAAGGCGATACTCGAGCGACGCAGCGCATAGCTGCTATTCGCGCCGCTTCGGATGGGGTGGATCCAGCGCAAGCTGCTGCGCGGCAGAAAACGAAGAAGGGTGCGTCCGAGCAATTATTCTAGCGAATAGACGGGAACAACCCAGCTAACTGAACAAGCAGAAGGTGGAAAGACGAAACGATTTGGCATTTTTTGATACACTACGGAGCCGCTTATATCGAAATGAGTCCAGCATTGCATATCTCACCTATCTTATCAATCGGCGCAACTGTTTTGGAGCGCATTCTATTGAATAATATATAATAGCAGCGACACACTTGCGACAAAATGTTTATCTCCAGCAATTTTTTGCATATATATATCCATAAATATTTGTTTTAGTTTTGGCATTGGTTGGATCCGTATATAGTTCTACCGTACGACTGTTCTGGGAACGGCGTATGGGATTGCGTTCCATTCCTTGTTACATGTTTATCATTGGGAAGTTGTTCAAATATTTCAAGAGACAGCGGAACATAATGAGGGCTAAGGTTGATCTTTTTACTGTCATTTCGCTACATGTTTTGTACATGATGTGCATGTCGTGTCATATACCTGAAGGCGTATCAACTACTAATGGAGTGCGTTAACACTGCTATCTGCCATCTACACACAAATCAGGCTCGATAATAACCCTAGAACATTTGGATGGACCAAGTTAGCAACCTGACCAGAAAGCGAGCTGTTCCTTACCAATTCACCCAGACTGGCCATGAGACAGCAACCGGACCCACGGTGTGTACCTGCATCGACTGCGATTTGAAACTCCAGTCCACGCCAAGCTTTAATTCAACCCAAGGGGTGTACCCTTCGAATAATGATGATGATGAGAAGCTGAAATAACACCCACTAGCTATCAATCCACTCTCTTTAATTCCTACAGACTCTATATCATTTCCTCACTATTTTCGCTCTCATCGCCAGCGCCGCAATCACCAGACTCGCTGAAGCCAATATCCTGACCTCCTACATGGGCGTTTGTCTATTTCCTCTGCCATTGATCTGCGCCACTTATACTCACGGCCACACTAGTGGCTGTGGTGACGATGTCCGGCTGTCTTTCTGGAGATTAAAGTTGCCGGCTACTGCAATACCCAGGGCGCCCGGCTCTCTCTGCGCCTCTGCATTATCGAAGTGACTTCGTAAATTGACATTTCCGTCCTGTTAATGTGGGAATATACTCTGGATTATAACCAATGGCATGGGCTTACCGAGATGCCATTACTTTTGAATACTGTCTCCATTTTATACCTTTGCATCCATGGGTATTGACCGGGGTAAACTTTTAGAACAGACGTGTATCAATATGGAGAGCTTAATAGAATTGATCAAGAGTCATTCATTTGTGGAAAAGGTCTATGAATCTGCTGAATCAGCTGTGCATGTAGCAGATTACAATGAAAACTGAGGAATAGTTTGTGATACAACATTAACTTCGACAATAATGCACCGTTATACCAATGAGAATTGTCTACCTATTTCCCACCTATAAAACAGCCCAATGAGCCCATAAATTCTACGCAATGTTTGTTCTTCCACCTCGACTCAATCACAAACACACCTCCAGCCCTCCATTAGCCCAACCTATCCAGCCTCCATGGACCCCAAAAAGAAAAGCACAGAGGAAGCAAAAATAACCAAAACACAACCAATTCCTCCTTTCAATCCTTATTCCCTCAAATATCATCTTGGTCCCAAACCCCACATACACTCCTTAAGCCTAACCCTCTCTACAATACACCGTCTTATTCTTGGTTCTATGTTTACCAGGGTGCAAGCCTTACTCATCTCTACATCTTAGTCCCCTGTTGTCATTCCCTGCCTTTCGTATTTGTTCTCTCCTGTGGCCCTGGCGACATCATTTGTCTCGGCATAAGACTCCTTTTATAGCCACCTTTCCAAATCATAGCACAACGAACACCTTTGCTCTTCCCAGTCCTGTTTTCTCTTCCTTTGTCCGTCTTTCCCACGTCCCTCTTGTTGATGACCGCCCTGATCTTGAGCACCTTGCACCGTCACTCGATGGCCGCGCAATATCAGCCGATATGTGGTCTACTTCATCCGCAAGATGAGGGTCCTAGCTTCTGTGGTAAAACACCTTCGAGAGACCCAAGTTCTATTATGAACCTTGGAGTAGCCGTCGAGTACATGACCGCTTTACCGGGGCCAGGAACAGCCGATGGAATCACCGCAATTAGGCATGGCTCTGGGTGTTGTCAACCTCTGCTCGATCTATATCCTGTACTCTGAAGACTCGTTTACCTTCAAACTGGCTGCCTTGTGTCTACCACTCCCTTGGCCTTCCTTGCCTGTCTCATGTGTCCCACCTTTTTCTATCAATCTTGTGTTTTTGTCCCTGTTAATTCTTGTTTTCTAATTCTATTTTCCATCTAGTCATTTCAAACTTTCTAGTATCTGCCCTTAGTCTTCCCACCACGGTCTTCACAGCCTCCAATGGATTCATCTCCTGCCTCAAGCGGACATGAGGGCATGTAGAAACACCAGTCTAAGGAGGAGTCTGCCAGACAAGATTGAGGATAAGTTGAACTGACGCTGATACCACGGCGCAGGGCCCGGTCTGCAGTCGGGACCAGCAGTTCAGGTAAAATTACAGACGCAAGTACACAAGCGACATTGATACAGAGAAGACAAAACCAATAACATGTCGCCACATCCTCAACACCGAAGCAACGAAGCAACGAAGCAATGAAACAATGAAGCAATGAAACAATGAAGCAATGAAGCAACGAAGTCTGTCTCATCAAATCCCGCAATACCTTCCTCGTGATTAAGAGGGAGCACAACATACGGCGGGACAAGGGGTGGACAGCAGCCCGACGTGCGATTATGGGGGAACCATGTCAGCCGGCATCAACAACAGAGCAAAGGGCAACTTGACAGCTGATTTAGCGCACGACTGGACGCCAGAAATAGAGTCAACGGTGCCGAAGTCTGTGTGTTGGCGCCACCTGCGCCTTGTGGCCTCCCTAATGCAGCAGAAGGCAGACATTGAAAAAGACGATATCAGGGAGCGACTGGAAAGGTATCAAAGTGCGAGATCGAATCCACAGCTCAACGCGGATTGGTTCCAAGCCACGAGATGATCATGGCTCTTTTAGGGCTAGAGGATATGGACATTGCTGTGATGCATGAGATATTCAATTCAATGGACTTTGCCAGCGTAAGTGGGACACCCTTCAGGGTAGAAAAATAGTACAACGGATACGGTTGGGCGACGTAACAAGATAAAAGGGTTTTAAACTGGTCGCGCTCAACGAACTACTAGAAATTGGAGGAAAATTGGATAAATTGTCGCATCGTCCAATGCGGAAGCCCTATACTTCCCATCAAGCATACACGCCAGCATCAAAAGGGGGTCAAGGCCAAAACCAACATCTAACATCCAACGCATCTTTGCTCGCAAAGCTTTACCAGGACATGTGGGTGGTCCGTCCAACCTCGCCAGTTAACCTTAGGCCCCGATAAACATCATGCGACAGGGCTTTCCTCTTAAAAATCGGAAGAAGTTTCAGCGATAGAAGACATATAATATAATGGCTTCAATGCGCTAAATGTCCATCTTGTGTTCATCAGGCGCCGCAGGTTCTTTCGGATATCACAGGATACTAGCAACCGCTCCGATGACCGGATTCCGGTTACTGGCCCTAGACGACCACTAAAGCATATCAAGCAGTCGTAATCTGGTTGTTACCCTTTGGGAGTCAGCAAAATGTACGCGGGGTGAGGGGTTACCTGATGACACAGGGTTTTGGAAAATAATGAGTGCTCTGGCCATTATTGTTTTTGCGAGGATCGTAATCCAAAGTCGTGCAAAGCGAAAGAGAAATAGTGGAGAGCATCAACTAGTTCCTACCACGGATTAGAGCCTTGCCCAACTGTTCAGACCAATCAATATTCAATCTCCTGTCCCTGTGAGATGGATAGCCCAGCTCGGAAGATAAACCCAAAGCATAGCCTACAGCTAACTCTTGTCCCGAGCAAACTGCTGCAGGTTTGGGCATGTGAATGGGAGGCCACTGTGGATACAAAATAGACGGGAATGGAGCTACTCATTGGGCATAGGCCATCGTCAGAGATGCTCGGTAGATGGAGAGCTGTGTGTCTTGGTCGAACCCGCCACCAGTACAAGTCCATTAGTACCTTCGGCAACACCTCGTATGCAGTCCAAAACCTAGATTGTGACACCAGTCGTCGGGCGACAAAATACCCAAAATGCACCATCATAGGACGCCGGCTACCCAATTCAGATTCTTGACGTTTTCATTCGTGGATTCACAGGGGTCGAATTAGCACCAGCCCCAGGAATGCCATGCTAGACAAGTGTTTGGATGCATTGATCTGGCTCCCACGAGCTTCCCAAAACGCTAGATCCAGAGGGCCGCTCAGACGTGCATGGCTGGTTCGGCAGGGATACGAGACCTAATGACAGTTGACGATGACGAACAGGCACATCGCTCTGAGCATCTCAAATGTAACGGCCGCCGACTGCCAACAACTATGGGTGGCTGTCTTGGAGAACAGCGGGATATCGACGTCCCAGCTTTGCTCGTTTAGCCCCTTGAGACACAGGAACCCTCCCTGTCCTCCCAATCTGCCATTTATACCGAGGATGGAAGGGTCCACTGTGACTGGAATGGAGAACATGCCCCTCTGAGCGCCCGTTCGTCTATCCCTATGTAGCAAATCGCGTCCCTGCGCAATTGTTCTATGCTGGCACTTTGGGGGTAGGTAGTCCTGCTCTCTTTTCCAAGATAGTACTCCCAAACTTTTCCTTGCGGCAGGCCGATTGTCCTTCAGTGCCACAAGGTCAATCCTCGCAATCGAAGACTGCTAGTAGCAGTTCCAACAAGTGTGCCAGCGGCAGTTCCAACAAGGGTAAAGTTCCTGCAGTTGTTGTTCCCAAGTCTTCCTTACGTCTGCACTATGCACTTGTCATGTATGTCCTCGGGGTCAACCATGCCAGTCGGAGATCCTCTCCAACTACGCATCGCCCGGTGCTTCGACCTATTTCGTCACATAGATATCAACACCGATTAAACCGTTCGACGCTCACAAGGTATCAATACAGTTGAAGGGCCCCTTTCGTTGGATGCCGATGCACCGGGTAACCGCACCGCAATTCTGCCGGGAAGGCAGAAGCATCTAAAGGAATGTCGTGGACCTCTGGAAGCGAAAGTCAAACCTGCTGCTGATTTCTTCATTGCTAAAATCACATCCGATACATGGGCGGAGAAAGACAAGAGGAACTTTGGAATTAATTGAATAGATCTTCCAGCGCATCCTACAGAAGGAAAAGAAACAGACATGTCACAACATACCGATAACGACTAGGTTAGTATCCTCACTTTGTTCCTGGAAGGCCACGAGTAAACCGCAATTATTGAAAATCACATTCTAGCCTTACCCCGACGATAGTTTCAAGTATGGGCAATGTCCAGACGAAGATCTATACATTATCCAATGCTACATGAATATATATGTATGAACGCGTGAGCATACACATGAGCAGGAGAGGAGGACACCCCGCTCTCCTGGTCTCAGTCTTATGTGCACTTTCATCGGTAGGTATAGCCCGTGTTCTACGAGGATTTACGTCGTCTTATCCCTTAAAGCTACTAGCGTTTAAGCTCACTGAAGCACTCAGGACCACCCCAAGGTTTAATAACAACGCCATATACGTCAGACCAGCCAGAGTATTTCTTAAAAAGCGAAACATGATCTATTGATAATGCAGCCATGGCCGGTCTGAGTGTTTGCCCCAGTGCTCCAGCCGGTGCGCCTAGGCTCGCTCCTGCGCACCCCGCCTAATCCTAACTAATGGTCCCTGATTGGATATAGCGCTGTTATGCATCGTGGCACTCTTATCACTAGTGGATGTGCGGAGCGTTGATTTAATCTATGCTCGCTAGTATCTTTGGGTTGCTCCATATCGAACACTAGCAGATGTATGGTTCATCTACTAATTGCCAATGTCTCTTTAACACTAAGAATACGCATTGTTATAGAGACCTCGACAAAGAATCTTGCATTGGGATGACCTAAATCTATATTACGATTGTCCAGCAGAATTAGCCTCATTGAATTGAGATAGTTTCATGGGCTCAGCCCCTACATGATTGGCTCAATTGCACGGTACTTGACGAGGCTCATTTCTACAAAATCTAGATGCTGCCAACGGATTCCAGCACATTGAATCTGACCAAATTACCTCCTAGTACTCACTACTGCGCCCTTGTACAGCTCCATGCTTAAATCGATGTTCGACGGAATCAGTACAGCTAAGGGTGAACTAAGAAAACGAATAATCGGCCTCGTGATGAAATTTGGAAAAGTGGAGGAGCGGTTGGCGGTTTCTTCTAATAGGAAGAAGTTTCTAGAAGAACAAAAAAAGACTACACCGATGAGCAACATTGAGTAATACAAGAACAACGTCGAACACTCGTCTCGTCGACGAGAACAATAGACAAAGGGCGAAGATCGAAAACCCCGGGTGCCACTCGGAGGTCCCGTCTTCATTCGACATGAAGGATATGCATACTCTTCTTGCATACTTAAGGGACGGCACCTACCAGCCCATATGCTGTACGAAAGGTACACCGGAACGCTTTCAAAGGTTATAGAGATTGGTATCTTTCCCAAGGAATTTGGACCACAGGAGGAATAGCCTAAATACCATACACTGGCCCGTCCATGCGGCGACTAGGACTCTTAATACGGGCACCCAGATGTAGACCGCACCTCAGACTACGGATATCCCATCTTGAACCACTGCCCTCCACGCCAAAAAGCGTTTTACAAAGCCCAGTTTCTCATTTTGTGATCACTTCACTCAACCTTCTTAACCATCCCCACTACCTATACCACCTTCTTAATCTAACAGAAATCCAATTTGTTCTCTCTTTCGTTATGTTATCCATGTCTATACTCATCGGTACAAGAAACCATCCATCATCCGACTAACATGAGACATACCATGTCCTTGCACCAATAGCACCTTTGACCCTCCGAAATCCATGATCAAGGCCTCTGATTCAATGAAACAAACCGGCTGGGCAAGCATCAAGTGGCCTGGCTATGGTGGATGATTTGGCTTTGGTAGGTCAGATACTGCAATGCCAATTCCAACCAAGGTATATTCTTCCAGAGGCGAGAGCCGCCGACAAAAGAAATTGACGGATGCTGTTGGGTATTGAAGGATTCCCTCTCTATGCGCTATGTCTAAGCCCCCTGTTTTCCTTACAACGTCGTGCTTATGCACTTTGGTGCTGTAAGTGTGATAGTATTCGAAATACACTTGTCTCAATGTCGTCACATTCCTAGCTTAGGTAGTAAGTACGTGTGCACAGTACATGCATGACAGAAAGCTCTGGATCGTAATTATTTGCAGAGTGCTGGTTGCACTAGTCGTAGGTCACTGGTTATTGCAATCCATAGTATTTATTCAGCTGCTCCCGGCCGCCCATAAATCCCACTACGCAGCCTAGTCAACTCAGCCCTATACGTAGGAGGCAAAAAAGAGAATGAAGAATGGATACTGGAGACAAATCAAAAAAGAAAGCCGAACGCGGGGGTCGAACCCGCAACCTTGAGATACCGTGAGGACTAAGAGTCTCACGCTCTACCGATTGAGCTAGCCCGGCTAATTATTGTAGAACTTTTTTAATAGTTGGCTACATAAAACTAGACTATATAGCTCAGCTTTTACCCTGCAGAGTACTCCATAGTGTAGTTTTTCCGTGGTCATTCACCATGTGGGAAGGAGGAAGATAAAGCCCCAAATCAATATAATAAGAAGTAACTTTCTTTCAGTCAGAGTATATAGGGGATTTGGGTAGATATAGGTCTTCGCACAATATGTTATCTCAAGACATTGAGTAATACAGTGCTTTGCCAGTTCGTACAGCTATCTAAATCTCCCGGAAGGTCAAGGAGAGCATTGAACGGGCTGCATCAGTTAAAGTCAGTAGGGGAATTGTGATCGAGTGGAGTAGATATCTCAGCATCATGTTATGTTGTAAGCGGCAAGTCAACCATTTTAAGCTCTTGCTTCAACTTGGCATTGTTCGTCTGCAAGTTGTGCAAGATTGGGCTGCTTTTGGCTTGTCATCACCTACTCATTCTTTGCATTATATACATCTTTGTTCAAACCCCTATCAATGGTAGTCCGCCGGCGGCTCTATACACATGCGACACGGTCAGTGCTGCGACTGGGAATGACAGGGGGCGGAAGTTTATATCCCATAGTCAAGGATCTATTATTGAACTGTGGAAGCGAAGGACCACTGCTACCAAGAAGAGACTTACAGATCATAACATAGATTAACACATATACAGACAAAGAAAACAGGGTGCTCCAGTCAGTTCGACAACATGTAATAGAAAGGTTATATCTACTCAATTCAAGTATATGGAGAAGAAAAGTTTAAAAGAGAAAAATAACCTGTCGGTATTTCCATAACAGAAGAACGAGAAAATGGGAAAAAAAAAAAAAAACTCCAAGCCTCAAATAGCCCTAACTATAGACATCGGGACGATCGTTTAGTTGAACTGGTCGATGCAACCCCAGTAGCGCTCGACGTTGAACTCGCCGGCGTCCTTCCAGAGGTCGTTGGAGTAGGAGAAGAAAACGGACTGGGAGCCGACCTCCTCAACCAGAGCCTTGATGGCGGCGGCCTGCTGGGCGGTACCAGGGACGGCTTTACCGTTGGCGCTACCCTCGCTAGGCCAGCCAGTCTCCAGGTTGACAACATCCTTGTTGCAGACGCCCTCAAGAGCCTTGATCTGGGACTTGACGAAGGAACCGGCCTGGTCAGGGGTGACATCGGCGTTGAAGAAGGGGTGGAGGTTAGCACCGAGGACGTCGATGACGGAGCACAGGGCGCTGCCAGAAGACTGCCACACGTTGATGGGCTCAGTGGTGGTGATCTGGCCAGAGTAACCGGCGGCCGAGAAGGAGGACTTGCAAGAGGAGATGAAGCCAGCAAGGCTAGAAGCATCGGTGTAACCGTTCTGGATGGCCTCGTTACCGACGACGATGAGAGTGACGAGATCCCACTGGGCCCACTTGGTGATGGCAGTCACCTGCTCCTGGGCACCGCTGATGCCGGTGCTGGAGATGAAGACACCGATGATCAGCTTGAGGCCGTTCTGCTTAGCAGCCTCACCGATGTACTCGAGAGAATTGCAGTCGGTGGAGTAGACACGGATGTGGGAGAAGCCCTTCTTGGCAATCGTGGCAACATCCTGGAGAACCTGGGACTTGGACTGGCAGCCACCCTCGTTGGTGTAAGGAGAGTAGGTCATACCCATCTGCTTGCCGCTGACGCCAGTGGGGACGGCGGTGGCGGAGCTAGAGCTGCTGGCGGGGGTGGAGACGATGGCAGACGTAGAAGGAGCAGCAGTGGTGGTCACAGGGACGGCCGAGGTGGAGGGAGCAACGGGGGCGGAGGTGGGCTCATCATTGCCGGTGAAGGGGCAGACGTAGGTGTAGTCAGTGCGGGTCACGGTCACGGTCTGCTCAGTCTGAGTGTAGGTACCGGGAGTGATGGTGGCAGGGGTGGGGTAGACCACGACGGTGCTGGTGGGCACGTAGGTGGTGGTGGGAGCAATAGTGTAGGTACCAGCGCTGGGGCAGACATAGGTGGTGGTGTAGATCTTGCTGGTGACAGTGGAACCGCTGGGCTCAACGGTAGCGTAGGGGCAGGTGACGGTTGTCGCGGTGGTGACAACAGTGGTCACACCACCGTAGGTGTGAGTACCGCTGGGCAGGTCGGTGGTGGTGGCACCGCAGACGGTGGTAGTGTCCCGAACAGTCACGGTGGTGGCCGGGATGGTGTAGACACCGGTGGAGGAGAAGCTAG
This sequence comes from Aspergillus hancockii, assembly GCA_001696595.2. Lineage (NCBI taxonomy): Eukaryota > Fungi > Ascomycota > Eurotiomycetes > Eurotiales > Aspergillaceae > Aspergillus > Aspergillus hancockii. The sequence continues at coordinate 6,306 of MBFL02000132.1, read as the reverse complement.
TCACACCAGGAGTGGGGAGGACAGCCTCCGGGGTGGATGAAGTCGCAGGAACGGCAGGGGTTCCGGCAGGAGCGGAGGGAGAGGAGGCTTGGGGAACGCCAGGTACGGCGCCAGTAGGGGTCTCAGCACCAGTGGTGGCATCAACACCAGGGGTAGTGACCACGGTGACAGTGGCGGTGCTGGTGGAGTGGAGAGTGGTCACAGGCTCGGGAGTCGCAACGCTGCTGCTCACACTACTGGGGGCACTGGGAACACTGGGGACCTCAGGGGCCTCGGAGCTGCTTGTGGTGGGCTCAGGAGCAGGAGTGTTGATGGGAACCACTGGCGGTGATCGTTAGTATCTTTCCTCTGCCTTGTTTCCTGCAACATCAAACGGAACTTACGAGTAGGAGGTCCAGTGATGGTGATGACCTTGGTGGTGCATCCGCACTGTTCCTCACCCTCACCCTGAGGCTCAGGCTGATAGGCACGGTTATGGTGGAAATGGTCGTGACGACGCATGTGAGCGACATCGGCCATCGCAGTACCAGCGACGGCGGCCGCAGCGGCCAAGAAAGCACCCCTCATGTTGGATAGAATGTAAATTCAACGATTTTTGGGTATATTCCAATGAATGAAAGCCCGCTGAAAGAGTGAAGCGGTGGTCAAACAAGTGTTGTTCGAATAAAAAAGGAGGGGAGGGGGCACACGGCCTCTTCTATGTAAGAGATGGAAAGAAAACTTCGAACGAACCCGAACGAGAGAAGGAAAGAAAGAGAGGGAAGAAGGAAGGGAAATGAAGGGAAGAAAAAGGTAACATTTTGAGGCGTAGGTGGTGACCAGGGGGGCAAAAACCCACAAGGCAGCACGGGGCATCACCCCTAATGGACGGTGATTGGAAGACTAAGACACGAGTCTGGCCAAATTGTACAGTAAAAGGGGCTCCTTCGTCCACTTGGCCCGATATTTCTGTACAGTACCTAGACTAGAGTACGAGACTAGTAACCAAAGCTAAACATTACCGAAGATACTTCCACTCTCAGTGTAACCGCCATAGTAACTCCAAGTACCTCCTTTACCGAAAAGTTGAGTAAGTTTTGCGACTAGTCAGGCACCAACAGACCGCTATTGGTGATGGTCCCAGAGAGATAGACCCAGTCTTCTTCGTCCACTGGTTGTCCGCACGGGTAACTGTGGAGAGACCATCTTTTCAACTCATATCTCTGTCCATAATCTCCTGCATTGTCTCACTCCAGCCTTTTCCTCTTTCCGGAGTAGAGTGGCTTGCCCTATGTGTGTGCCCTTCCCGGTCCCTGGAGATGATACCCGTTGAGAGATTTAAAGTAATCATCCTTATGGGGATCTCAGCCAGCCTCAGCTCAGTTTTGGGATTTAGTCCTCTGTCTAGCTTTCGTCCTAACTATCGCTATGGTATCGCACCTTGGGAAACGAGAAAACCGGAATTCCCGCCTATAGGACCTAACATCATCCGAAATCCGGGCAAACTTCGCCTTCGCAAACTTTACTGATGTGTTGGAGCCTTATGTATCCAATCGCCAGGATGCCTTATGCCTCTCCCGTCCCAAAGGATTTCCCACTCCGGTTCGACTCTATATGACTGATTTCGACGAAGAACAAAAACAGTCCATAAGTCATCGGCCAACACACGCACAATCCCCCAGGAATCTCCAAAGAACTATGAATGACCGCTCATCTGCAAGGAACAAATGGAAAAACAAACACTTCTTTGACCTTCCCTCCACTCAAGTGGGGTGGTCGAACTTTGGGCTGACCCTGAAAGGGAAGTGATCACGTCCATCAACCGTGCATTCCCCGAGCTGATTGGGCCACATCCTGAGCTTTAATTTCCGGGCCCCATGTTCTTTGGACTGGACCGAACAAACCGGTACAGTAATTAATCAGGGGCAGTGGTGGCTGGTCCCTCAGCCTCAGTTTATTTTTATACATGGCTCATGAAAAAAGTGTCTTCCGTTCGTTAATGCAGTCATTTAATTTAATTGTTGCTTGCCGAGTGGCAATCCCCCAGGGATATTTGATACTATTCTCAGAAGGCGAAACTCATCTCATCTTACATCATAGACACAAGTCATATTATGCCATTGATGAAACAAAGGATATGTACGCCGTACAGCGTTCCAGTCAGAGGTTAAGCAAGCCACCACTCACTAGTCCCAGCGGTCATCAGCCGATCTCAAAATCCAGATTCTACCTTGTTTCGCAGATCCCTTCTGTTTTTTTCTGCTTCTTTCATTTCTTTCTCTTTCTTCTTCCGTTTCGTGGGGCCGACTCAAGTCTAGAGACTCTTGTTGAGCAAATCTCAGTTTAACTTTCTTTTTCTCGTCCTACGGTCTGGAAGGCTGAATGAGGACACTAGAAAATTAAAATGATCCCTACGGAAAATGCCGACAAACCCGAGACCTCTACCCCATTCACCTGAGTCAAGTCTTGGATTTATGACCAGTCAACGGCCATCTCAGAGACTTGGCTTATGGAGAATATCGCTCTAGTTTCATGAACGGTCCTGTCATGGTTTAGTGCCCCCTCGTGCCTTTCAGCCCCTGATTCGGCGTGATATCTCTATTCTCGTCGCCTATAGATTGATCGGGGCTGAGAAGTCTTGGGGGTGAAGAAAATTGATCGTAGGGAAACCTCTGATTGTCGTCATGCCGTGTAGGATTGACATACCTTATACGGAACCCATGAGATGACAAAAACAGAAAAATGGAGAATGAAATATCGCACGGTTGATCGCATGGCAATGCACTTCTAACCCGGAAATTCCCCTTTTCCTTTCCCTCTCCCTATTCCCTTTGCTCTGAAACCAATCATTACCCTATCTTAATATCTTAATATCTTAATAAGATCGAAAAAGTCTAATTAGACGCCAGAACCTTTGATTCATCATCTCGTTATTACACTACTGGATGATAGATTGCATGATGAACATCGATGATAATGGCAACCCCCCTGAAACTCTCATTGCCATCTTCTCTTTCTTAATCATTGAGTGTCGCGTATATCTTCTATGATATGTATCAAATCAAATCGATATACCGTACTTCCTCAATGAGAGTGGCCATAATGCAGTCCGACCGTTCTGATTGACATATGGACACATTCCACTGATGTACCGACAGGGCTGATCACCGTCGATTATCAGATCGAACCAGATCAGATCACATTCTTACCGACATTCCAAACCTCGTGATTGGCATTGGAATTTAGCCTTGAGTACATCCTAAATCTAAAATCGACAACTAAGCTCCCATTATCTAGAATTCAATCAAACACCCCCGACCACATCCGTATCCCGAACTCTTCCTCCCCAAAGCTCTCCAAAAGCTCCTCTACCCAATGTCCCTCCGGCAAGATCACCACCACTCTAAAAACAATCGAATCATCCACCCAAAAACAAACGCCAGATTCACCATACCACAACCTCCCTCGTCACTTAATGCGATGTATTCGTTGCAGTTTACAGGTTTAGATTGAGGCTTGTTATTTGGGAGAGGTTACTGACTGCCACTTGTAGACCACTATTGCAGGGATGATCATGGATGTTGAATCGTGACAGAGAGGCCACATGGGATTGAACAAAGTCCCCTGTTCAGGAGTTAGGCTTGCCAATTTCTCAAGGCGCGATGGTACATATACCTGGTTAAGCCAAGCGCATGTTTTTTACAGCTATGGAGAGTTCGTATACAATCAGTGGTCTCTGCAGCCATTTACAGACCGAATCTGCGCTTAAACCACACCTAATCACGGCATCATCGGTGGGACGTGGTGCATGTGCCTGATCGAGGATGAGGCATCATCAGTGACCTACGCAGGTACGCACAGGCAAAACTGGGACGACTGCCCCCAGGCCCTAAATCACACACCAGCTACCATCTCACCATCTCTAAAAAAAAATAAAGAAAAAAAGTCACATCAAATGAACAAGTTAAATCAATAAAAATTAAATTCTCATAATTGCATCACGCTCAGATATAAGTAAATCAGATATCAAGTAAAATCCACCGATATCAATACCAAAACCAAACAGTATCAAACTCCAACCAGTCTTCATAACTCCATTTTCTCAATGATTATTGGAAGGCTTGTAGCCCAGTCCCGTGATCCTACAAAACGCCAACCATTAGCCACACATTGTCTCACCAAATGGTTTGAGTAGAGATTTTGAGAGTTTTGTTTTTCTTTCATCGAAAGAAAAGAGATAGAGATAGAGTAGAGAGTTTCCGGCGTAGTATACTGTACCGACTACCATTCCGGAATAGGATACACTAACCTATTCCACAGGAGGCCTATGAGTCCCGGCTGCTCGTCGGAAGCCGTGCGTTTTGCCCATCCCTGGTCGACGTTGTAGTGCTTGACGTCTTGAAGGCCGGCGAAGAGGCCTCGTCCCCGGGTTGCTTGCTATATCGGTGATGGGGTTAGTTTTGGGGGTTATATTTTGGACCCGAGAGTGAGGATGGGAGAAGAGATGGTGATTAGAGGACGTACACGACCCGGAGTCTGGTTCTTAACCCACATGTCTGCGCCGAAGTCGTTCTGAAGACGAGCTTGTGTTGTTTTGGAAGACATTTTTGTTGTGTTTTGTTCTTGTCTTCGTGTCCGACGGACTGACTCGATTGGTTGGTTGATGGTGGTAGAAGAGGTTGGTTGAAATCACTTCCAATGGATATGGAGATGTAATTGTAAAGCTAAGCTAGGCTTGTCTTGTCAATTGCAGATGAGAATGAGGTATAAACTACATCCACCCTGTAGTAACACCCCTTATATACCTCCTACACACTATGCTTAAACCCAACGCCTCTCACCATCCATGATGCCACATCCCAGCATGATGGGCGCGACGCTGATCCGGATTCCGAATGGCATCACCTTACCTGCCGCGGCTGAGAACCAAGCCCACGGGTTCCTGGCGGTATGCTATCAAGGGAACCTAGCGTATGAGTAGAACGCAGATTGGGCATCTGATATCGGGAGGATTCGCTTAGTGATAGGCGCATATCCAATAGGGTTTGTGATTATTGGTGGCGGAAGAAGGAAAAGGATTGTTGTGTGTGGTGTGATATCAAGCGGTGGTGTGGTGTGGTCTGTGTGGAATGGTTAATTATGTTTAGTTGGTTGTGGGTGGCATGATCACGGTTACGGTACTTGGTTGCTAACCAGATAACTTTGGCAGATTTGATGTTGGGAGATGGTTGTTTTTGGGATGCTGATTGGGTTATCTTTCTTGGTCGTCGTAATATTATTGAGTAAGGATTTAATAACTTTTTCTGACTTTTTGTTGTTTTTATCTGAGTTTGTTGCTGTATATGTGGATTGTCGGGTGGTTGTAGAAGTAAGTGTAGCGCAACACCATGGCGAAAGTTCACTTTCGCTGAATGTTACACTACGGAAATTCCTGTAGGAGCAAGAAACTGAAATTTTTTGAAATCAATCGTAGTCTAAACTAACTTTCATTTGTCTATCCAGACTAATGAGCATATTCCACTCCTGTTCAGCCCTAAATAGTATCACATGAATATATACTTCGTGACAACGGCTGGCTACTATACCTCAACTACCGACAAACCACTCTGCACCTATGGATGACCGGATATCAGTTTTATTGGATATCCTAATTAGGCTAGCCAAACAACATGCACAGCAGATCATCCATCCCCTGAAGCCCAAGATATCCGCTCTTGCCTGTGACATTGTGTCTCATCCCTGGAGCTCAGCAATAGATACTAGATCCTTATACTAGTTAGACTCACAATCACAATCATTACAGTGCAGTGCAAACCATACTCTATCTTATTAGAAACTTACCGCAAAACCCCTCACAGACCCGAACAAACCCCCTCCCTCCCACAAAAGAACTACTTCAACAACCTCCCCCCTTGACTCTCAACCAACGCCCCCGTCACAAACCGATCCTTCATACAGTAAAGATACGCCTCCGCCACATCCTCCAGCCGCCCAACCTCCCCTGTAAGTGTCTGCCTCCTACAAACCTCCAAAAAACCCTCCAAATTCTCTCTCCCAACACCCTCAAACAACTCAGTCAGCACCGCCCCCGGCGAAACAACATTCACCCGAATAGGCGCCAAATCCACCGCCAACCCCATAGCAGCCAGCAAGGTCCAGCCGGGCATCGGGCGCGCCGTATTCACGCCGCTGGTGAAGGTCATCGAGGATGCAGGACCTAGGCGCATGTAAGTAGGGGCGTGCTTGGCGAGAATGAGGCTTGACACGAAGCGGACGGTGCCGGTTGATTTGATGTAGGGGACGTCGAAGGTGGGGGATGTGGGGGGG
>MBFL02000131.1:0-88324 GCA_001696595.2 Aspergillus hancockii | reverse complement strand
GCCAGAAGACGTTGCGGACTACCTTGGGCATGTTCTTTGCTGGGTCCTTGGTTTCACCTGCCGTAACAGCAATGGATTCGGTGCCACCACTAATCTATGTTAGTATGACTATATTTAATCAAATCGTTGTTGCGGGGGGCAGTCACATACAATGCAAAGGAAGCGGTAACGAAGACAGAAGCGAAGCCACCAATACCGCCAACGAAGGGGGCATCGTCAACGTGGAAAAATTTGCCTCCTATATATTTATGATCTGTGTTTCCGCCGCAGTTGACTACAATTCCAAGAATAATGAAAATCTGCACGCATGTATTAGCACCATTGTTCCGATAAACAGACAAGAGAGGTAAAAGCGAGACATACAATGATCGTTATAACTTTCAGTAGACTGAGCCAGTACTCAACCTGCAAAGTACCAATTTTTAGCTAGTGCGGATTTGATCATAGCAGCGATAACTTACCTCTCCGTAAACCTTGACGGAAAACATATTCAACCCAATAACGACAACCAGAAAGATTAAACTGATAGCCCATCCAGGAAAATTATCTGTCCAATACTGAAGCAGTAGTTGAAGTGCAATAACATCAGAGGCAGTAGAAACCGCATCGTTAAACCAGTAATTCCAAGTAAGTGCGAAACCTAAAGCATCATCGACGAACCGACTGAAAGGTATTAGCAACTTATAGAGTTCAATGAACCTCCCAAACGGGGGCGCTTACCCAGCGAAGGTACAGAAAGACCCGGCCACCGGAATAAAAGCAGCCATTTCACCAAGAGAAAGCATGGTCACGAAGACAATGCCACCACAAATGGCGTAGGCAATGAGCATCGATGCCGGACCACCTGTGGCCAGAGCCTTTCCTGTTCCCAGGAAGAGACCAGTTCCGATAGTGCCACCGATAGCAATCATCTGGACCTGACGAGCAGAAAGATTGCGGGCAAGTTTGTCCGCATTGATGTACTGAGAGTTGCCGTCGAGGGGATCTGTTACCAATCCCGGCGCCTTGGGGTCGGAATTCCCTTGGGGAGCTCCCCCGGGTTGTTTCTCGATGTCGTGAGCTGCCATCGTGTGTTGAAGTTTAGAAATGATTGCGACGTGGTAGTGCGGTTCTGCGCTGAGGAACCCAACTCCCTGAGTTGACCACAACAGGGTCAAGGGTGTTTGGTGGAGAGGGCAAGTAACCCGTCAGAGACAGACCGTTGCACTAGCATGCAAACCATGTTAGTGAATTGTTTAGTAGAGCCCTTACACGATAGCTTAAATCAACTCACCCAAACACTGATTGATCAGCTAGCCCTATAAAGCTTCCTAATCCGGAAGCGACCCGCCAGAGCCCGACTGATCGCACGTGATGGAAAAAAACGCCCAAAAATGCGCGGAAAAGGGTCAAAGCAAGGAGTCTACTCCGCAGAGGTGGAGGAGAGAAAATTCATCTTTAAAAAAAGAAAGACCCTGATTGTGCCATCACGGGGCTCTCGAGGCAAATTGAACCGTCTGCTTCGCAAAAACTTAGCGGATGACGTGATCGGAAAAAATTACGTACGTCGAATTGAGACTGGAGATGTGGTTACATCGTGGGGAGAGAAATTGCCGACCACGTTTTGTTCTCTATGCGACCTGATCGTGGCGGGAGAGGATCCACCCTTGACATGGATCGGCACTCTAAGATAAAGTTCGGGCCTAGAAATCTTAGAAATCTTGGGTTTGTGTCCTAACTTTCTTGCCTATAACTTTATTCCATAGGTAGTAGACGAAGTATATACACAAATTACCTTAATTGAAGCATATGCTTTTGATACTCCGCTAGTAGAACATAACAAACAGACAGAAGCGGATAAGTCATTATCCATTGGAAAACAAGGGCACACCCCATGCACATATCTCATTGCCCAAGCAATCCAGTAGCCAATGACTCCAGATCTTCCAAAGTCTGGATTTGCTCGGGGGCCTTTGCAGCGGGCTTCTTGCTCTTCTTGTACCAGGGTACATCCTCGCTGTCCTCGGACTCTGCAATACGAACCTTTTGCTTCTTGCTGGGAGGAGGTGCACGGTCTTCCTGCTCCGAGGCAGACTGGTCGTCCTCGTAGGGTGCCAGCTGTGCCACGGCCTCCTCTGCTTCTTCCTCTGCAAGTAGCTCGCGCTCGCGGGCCTTGCGTTTCTCTTTCTTCTCCCGCCGCTTCTGTTTGAACACCTCCTTGTCCTCCACATCGGCTGCGCGCGTCCGTTCGGTCTCCTCTGCCAAAAACCGGGCTTGCTGGTCTTTCGCATCTCCACGGGCCTTGAAATCTTCCTCGTCTTCCATTTCGTACATTTCGTGCGCGTTGCCCTCGTCGTCGTAAACAAGTTTCGTTCCCTTTCCTTTGAATTTGAGCAACTTCTTCTTCGACTTGAGCAGCTTCTCTCGGCGTTTGGAATCGATAACCAGTGTGTCCTTGCCATCCAATTGGACCACCTTAATATCCTTGTTCTCAGTCTCTTCATCCGATTCACCTCCCAAGTCCTTATCTCCAACATCGAAGCGGCGCTTAACGGAAAGGAAATTGTCATCCTCGTCCGCATCCTCACCAGCAGCCGTAGTTTTGCTAGGATCAACCAGTGTGCCGTCATCGTTGATAAGCCTCGAATAGTGGTCGGCCAAAACGTCTTGATTCCGCCTCTCGAACATTCGGTCATACTTGGTCCGGACCTGTGGCTCGCTCTTGAGCTTGGTCTTCTTCTCACCATCCTCGCCTGACTCGTCGTCGCTGGACATGTACGCCGTCGCTCGTGATGCGTTCTTGCGCTCCTTAGTGTCGTCTCCCTTGATGAACTTTATGCGGGGCGCACCAGGAAGACCCAGGCTGGAAGCGTAGTCTTCTAGTTTCAACTCCTTCAGTTTGAAAACCTCCTTGTCCTTTTGCACATAGACTGATTTCACGTAGGAGATAAATGCCTTCTGTCCCAAATACTTGAGTTCGGGATCCTTGAAACACATGTTCTGCAGTTGGTCTTTGACACTCTGCTGCTTGTTCGCCTTGATGTTGATGCGCTCGATCGGAATCTTCTTTTGCTCGAGACGTTTCAACATGCCTGTCTCCTCGCTGGGATCCAAGAACAATACCGCACGGCCATCCCGCTCATACCGTGCCGTCCGACCGACTCGATGGATGTAAGTGTCGGCATCTTCAGGACAATCCAGTTGGATGACCCAGTCAACGGCCGGGAAATCCAAACCACGGGCGGAAATGTCAGTAGAAAAGAGGACAGCATGCTTCGCTTGTGAAAACTTGGTTGTGATGTCGAGCCGTCCACCCTGCTTCTGCCGACCGTGAAGATGCATCAATGGAATACCGGGTTGTAAATGGCGGAATGATTCGTAGACAAATCGCACCTGCTTGCCGGAAGACAAGAACACGATCGTTTTCGACTTCAAATTACTCCGGATGAAGCTCCACAGAACATCAAGCTTCTGCGACAGTGGAGTGACGACGTAGTGCTGCTGAAGTGTGGAAGGGGTTGCGGAAGATGCCGCCTCGTGGACAGAAACGTATTCGGGATCTTTTAAGCTCAAACGGGCTAAATCCGACACTTTCTTGGTTTGGGTAGCACTGAAAAGTAGAGTCTGGCGCTCTTGCGGCAGATGGCCAACGATGGCATCAACGGTCTTCTGGAAGCCCATGTCCATGATACGATCCGCCTCATCCATCACGAGCATTTGCAAGTTAAACACATCAAACATGGCCGTCTGATCCAAGTGTTGCAACATACGACCCGGTGTGCAAACCAGGATGTTCATCCGCCCTAATCTTTCCTGCTCCTCCTTCAGACTCTTCCCGCCAATGATCAAACCAGCCGAGAACGAATGATAACGACCAATTTTGCGAAGGACCTCAAAGATCTGGATAGCGAGTTCGCGAGTAGGGGAAAGGATCAAAGCGCCCAACCCATCATGTTCGGACCATTGTTTGCGATACAGGTTCTCGAGAACCGGGATCAGGAAAGCGAGTGTCTTGCCGCTACCGGTCTTTGCGGCACCCAAAATATCCCGACCCTTCAACGCATGGCTAATCGCACGGGATTGTATATCGGTGAGCGTTTTAAAGTGAGACGAGGCGAGACCAGAGGCAGTCGGTTCAGATAGAGGAAGATCGGAAAAGGATTTGTAGGTTTCTTTGATGTCGAGTTCTTCAACCCGCTGGGTGAGAGTCGACAAATTGTCCTGTGCGCGCTTGCGCTTCAAAGTATTTCCATATTGTGGTTTCGCATGCTTGCCATTGCGATGACCATTAGAAGGAGCCATAATGAGCTCACCTGTGAGGTCGTTGCGATTTGTATCAATTCAGTTATGATGTTTTTGATTTTTCTCTTGCGCTGTTTCCAACTCCGAAGAAATCGCGGGCGGTGTAGCAGCTACTTTTTTTCTGCCGGACACTTCCTGCTGAGTCATCCGGCGATAAGACGAACTCTTATCGATTATTACCAACGGAGGCATGCGACTCATTCCGTTTCTTCGTCTGGAGATAATCACGAGTAGCATACCAATCCAATACTACCTTTTCTCCTCTCACTTCAGAGCGGCATTGATTTATCTCCTCATACAAGTCAAACAGAATGTCTTCCGATGAACAAGATGCCCTGGACGCCCTAGAAAGGGAAGCCTCGGACTTTGTCAAGGTAACCGAAGCTCCAAGTCAATTCAGTTCTTATATTTCACCCAACTCACTCGATTCCAGGATGCGGAAATTGATCGCATTAGGCACGCATTTTCATTAGACGCGTAAGTTCGCGGCTATTTAGACATTGTCCTCTACGCTCCCAAGCTGATTGCAGATATCCGCTATCAGGTACGCCGTCCTTGATCTTCAACCAGGAGTTACCGAGTCCGATATCAAAATCCAGTATCGGAAAAAGTCTCTACTCATCCATCCTGATAAGACGAAGAATCCAGCTGCACCAGATGCTTTCGATCGTCTCAAGAAGGCCCATACAACACTGATGGAGGAGAAGTCGCGCACGTACCTCGACGAATGTATTGCAGATGCGCGGCGGTTGCTGATTCGTGAACACAAGTACACCCTGGACTCGCCCGAGCTGAAGACGGATGAATTCAAGAAAGAATGGCGTCAGAAGACTGTGCACGTGTTACTGGAAGAGGAGGCGCGCCGGCGGAGACAAGCCAAGGCTAAGTTGCAGGAGGAAGGGCGTGAGCGACGTAAAGAAGAGGAAGAGCTAGAGGCACGTAAACGAAAGCGAGATCAGGATAAAGCTTGGGAAGACAGTCGCGATGAACGCATTAGTAGCTGGCGGGATTTCAGGAAAGGAGGCAAGGCCGATGGGGACAAGAAAAAGAAGAAGAAAATGAAAGTTCTAGGATGATTGTTAGGTGATTTAATCTGTCTTTGAAGACCACCTTTTCCCAGCGACCATGGTCGATTATGTCTAGCATCATCTAGATGATATCTATCTGTCTCCTCATGGCCTAGAATATCAATGCGTAGTAGGTAGGCAAACCCATGCACGCAATCTAATCCCTGATCAGCGATGGAGATTCAGGCCAAGACCTATTCGTTCCACCACAAGCATAGTCTTCTCCGCTCATTACAGTCCTGCTCTCAAGTGGAGGCCCAAATTGTGATACACTCTCGAGTCACTCACGCTCTATGGTGACGAGATTTACCATGATCCCCAACCTAATTGTTCAACTAAAAGAAACGCTAGCAAGTGGGGATTCCCCGCCCCTTACTTTGATTTTCTTAAGAGGATCTCAAGCATCTGATATCTTTCTTTAAGGGTAACGATATTGTACAACCTCTTCTAGCCATTGGACAACCGCTCAATGCAAACGGCGTTGATTACCGACGTCTACCTTGCACTGGGTTAGTATGATGACTTGTCCAGGCCTCATGTTCAGCAAGTAAGCAGAATAGGTATCAGTATAATCGTAGTACTATGGCATCAGTGGGTCAAACAGGTCTCAGAGCCAATCAATACAATGAGATCGCCCTCGGGTTCGGGTGCGGGTTCGGGTTCGGATGACGCTTGCACGGGGGTTCACAGTTATTGCCCTTCGCCCTTGCTTTTCTCCCCATCATCGAGCCTTGTTGATAGTATTTCCTGTTAGAAGCTAACTTTCGTGATAGTATGATTGAACCAAGTCAGATAATAGAAATGAAAAATAAAGAAACAATAACACCTGAGCCCGGCCGTCGCTCACATCGAAAGTCGAGGGCAGGATGCTTGCAATGCAAGAGGAGGAAAGTGAAGGGAAGCTCCCTAAATACTTTGCTCGAGCAGCTGCTGACTTCCTCCTAGTGCGACGAGACCAAGCCTCTATGTCGCAACTGTCGAGTTCATGGAGTGCCTTGCTCATTAGGAGGTCTCGCACCCCACTCCCCATCAGAAGGGTCCGGCTCTGGGGGTTCGATCCCTAGCCCAAACCTGATGCTAAGGTCCCTCACTGGATCACTTTTAGCGCAGCACCCACCAGCCTCGAGCTCGATCGCCCCTCTCTTTTCTCCAGGATTGGCGGTTCTAGACCTAGAACTTCTGCATCACTATATGACATCAACGTGTTATACCTTGTCACGCGCTCCAGCAGTGCAGGCCGTCTGGCGAGATCAAGCGCCTCGGGTTGGGTTCACCATGCCTGTTGTTCTTCATGCCCTGCTCGCACTTTCCGCTTTGAATCTGTACCGCTCAGATCCTTCCCGACGAAGCTGCTACCTTGCACAGGCCCAGGCGCATCATGAGGCTGCCATTCGCTCTGTAGTTCCGATTGTACCTTCATTGGCCACGGAAAACAGTGTAGCTTTATTTTTATTCTCGTCCCTAACCTATATCTACTCTTGTGCTAAACCTCCAGGCGACAATACCTTTTTGGTTTTATTCGAGTGCGGCCATCTGTCCGAATGGGTCCGTCTATTTCGTGGGACAAAGACTATCATTGAGCATAGCAGTGAGGATTTCATGGAGGGGAGCCTGGGTCCAATCTTCATGAACGGGGCTTATCTAACTGCCATCCGTCGCGATGAGCGGACGCAACAATTAGGGCAGATCCACGTTCAGGAGTTACGGATGATCTGCGATCACTGCACCGTTAGCACACCGCAGCGCCAGGTCTATCTAGATGCTGTAGATGGGCTGGGCCGCACACTTGCGGTGGTATTAAAGCCGGGAGAAGGCCACCGGCTGGAAACAGCCGATGTGTTTGCGTGGCTGCTTGAGATGTCCGAGGAGTATTTGGAGTTGTTGCGACAGGAGGCTCCTGCAGCCTTGATTGTTTTTGCCTATTTCTGTGTGGCTATTAAGGCAATCGAATGGATGTGGTGGATGGAGGGACTCAGTGCCCGACTCATGAGCCAGTTAGAGTCAGCACTTGATGCACATTACCATGGTTGGTTGCAGTGGCCGAGGCATCAGAACAAAGATATTCATGAGGCGACTATCAGAGATGCATGAAGCGGCATAGGACGACCAGAGCTGAATTGGGTAGCGCGTTCGAATTTGCTCCCCCAACAAATGGAATAAGGTTGGTGTCGGCGCAAGACCCAACATAATAAATCCCAGAAAACTATTCCACCACCCCAACCCGAGCTCATACAGCTTCAGTTCACACAACTGGAGAAGCGCTCCCGCCAGGTTGCGCAGCACAGTGCATGCTGCGGTGGCGGTCGCCGCACGGATCGTGAAAGCATCCACTAGATACCAGTTCCGGCTAGACCAATCTAGGGAACGACCCAATTCTCTTGTCTGTCGCCCATCTGTACACAAAGAGCATGGTAGGGAATGCTAGAGCACCGGGGCCACAAGATACCAGGGAAGCCGATCTTCCGCTGTAGTATGGAGGCCTTGCTTGGTTTTGCGCTTGATAGCATTGTCAGAGAGAAATCCAGAGTCCGTAAGACCCAGTAACATTCCAATGCCGCTACCAAGGAAGTTAAGTCCAGTGGCCCCAGTGGAAAAGTTATAAATCCGCGAAGACCATGGTGAATGTAGTAAACAGAATATAGAGCAAACCGTATAGAGCCGCAATGTAGACGCACATCGCGGCCAGAAGAACAGCATCTTTGCCAGTCGGACCAGACTTTGCAAAAACAGTTGCCTGGAAGGAGTAACAGGGTCCATGTGGGACAGTTCACCCCCATTCTCACTCAATTTGCGTGCTTTTCGGTTAAGTATGATCGGGGCATAGGTCTCTGGGACAGTGAAAACGAAAATGATGGGTGCAACCCCGCCCTAAATCAAGTCTGTCAGTCCTAACGTTAGGAAAGGAAAGGGATGCGAGTTATATACCGCGATCGCAGGAAGCCAAAAGATCCATCTCCAACTAGTTGCCTCCACCAAAAATCCTCCCATGGCGCGTCCGATCACCGGGCCAAAGAGCGGCCCCAAAGACCAAAGCGACATTGCTCGCCCTCGCTGCTCAGACGGCACAAGATCGGCAGTGGCGCCACTGCCACAGGTAAGGGCTGCAACACCGGCGCATCCCGAAAAGGATCGAATCACTAGCAACGCCGCAACGTTGGGAGAAAGGGCACTTGTGATGCTAAAGATTGTGAAAAGGACATTGCACATGTTGTAGACCACCCTACGACCACTGTAGCCGTTTACGAGGGTCACTAAAAGAGGCCCGAAAGCGAACCCCAAGACGTAGATAGATAGATAGAGACTACAGAGGAAGAGAGAAAGCTTGAACTAATATCAAAATTCTTCATGGCGTCTGGTACTCCAAGTGTAAGCATAGAGGCAAGGGGGCTGGTTAGGTCAGTTCGTTGCCCTAGTCAGGGTAACAAGGGAACAACTCACGTCAGAAAGGCAATGAAGGAAACCATCCCGACAATTGTCCATTTGCGTGCTGTAGTTCAATTTATAGGACTCGTAGGCCTTGCGCAGGATACTCTTCAGGGGACAAGCCCGAGTCTGTCTGGGCCGCCATATTCTCCTCGCTGACCTCCCGTCCGTCAAGAGAGCTCTCGGACCCCATCCGCAGCTTTTGAGCTGAATGATTTAGCGATGCGATCTTTGGTGGTTGGACTTGGTACTGCACTGTCTTACTTCCTCAACTTGTCAACGTCTTTAGTTGAGTTGTCTGTCAAGGGCCCTTTATAATGATCCAAAACCCGCATATGTGGAGGTCAGTGCGTCACAATTGCCATATTATTCAATTACGAAATTCGATATTCCCAACAGGCTTCGTATTCGGATTCGCAATAGAGTGGATCGAACTCTCCCCTGGCGATATGGCCCCGTGTATGGGTCTCATTGGATACTTCATACGCTCTGCAGCGGACACTATATGAAAGCAATAGGTCATAGCAGTCGGAAAATGACTTCTATTAGAGATTGGTAAGGTAAGCGTGCAGATCTCCTCCATGGAGCCGGACCTTCCCTCCTACCTCATGGGGTAATTCCAAAAAGAAAATAGCAGAAGACTGCTTTAGGCACAGCGTTCAGTTCCAATTATTGGACACCACGTACATTCTCGTTTTACCATTATTCTCTTTCTCGCTAATTGCTTCTCATATGAAGTTGCATCGGGCCGAACACGCGCATGTCAAGTGCTCTTTCCCTGATACCCAAGCCGAGGCGTTTGATATTGTCACAACACTTATCCCGTACAACCGCAGATTATCATAGACATTGGTCGTTTTACTCTTCTGAGACAGCTGCCCAAGTGAACATCGATTATATCAGTTGAAATTCATATGAAGTTGGGATACGCGCGCAGCAAGCTCTTATCCTTTTGTATCGGTCAATAAGAACACAAAGACATCCGTTATGCTATACAGCAATAGAAACAATCACAACCCCCAGTCCCAGTCCAGGCTACTAAAGATACACTGGGATAAATTCAGCTTTCCTCTCCATCTGTCGCCCGCCTTCTTCGCTCCAAACTGATATAGTTACTCTTGCCGGTGACCTCTTCGCATTTCTCGGGGAGGTACCAGGTTGCCCCAGCTCCCATCACAACCACCATCTGAATACCATCAAACGCGTAGGAAGGCCATTCGTTGTCTACCAAGAATCCAATCCCGCCATACATGGTTAACCGCATAACATTGCGTCCAAAGCCAATGATCGACGTCGAAAGTCCAAAGAGTTGGTTCCAGGTTTTCCGCTTAGGCAGTCTATTTTGACTAGATGCAGTCGGATGATGACCAAGGCGAAAGGTCATATTGGCATTCTCCGCGAAGATAAATCCCCAGAAGACTAACTGGATAATGAAGGTCGCTATGATAATTTTAGATGCGCTAGCAATGATAGGGCTGGAAGAGGACGTGGTCATGATGCCGCCAATAACCTGCACCAGCATCAGGACTATATTCATGCTGGGATAGAGTGGCCGCTGCCACACAACGGGAATCCAGCAAAAATGCTCAGCATTGAGCGCTTTGATAAAGGCCGTGTGGGTGAGATTGACGGTGAACATGAGGAGGGTTGGTCCTAGCAGTAATAAGGCTGACTGGAAACCATATGCCACTCGGTTGCAGAGATCTTGTGTCGAGAACAGACGGGCTGTGTAGCCGGACAGTTGTGCTAGACTATGTTAGGCGATAATGACACGGTTATGCTCAAGAAACTCACCCAATCCTCCAAGAACGAAGGGGATGTTACTCCACGTTTTCGTCCGAATCATGCGGAAGGAATGGACCGCGGTCAACCCGGCGAATAGTGTCGTTGAAATGGCCGCCAGGGCCAGGCTAGGTTGGTAGGAGTACACCTTGCATGTTTGAGAAACCATGATGAAAGTGGGAATGTCCGGGAGATGCACAGATGAATCACAAGGAAATCAAGACTTTGATGGGCGTCATTCTCAAGACTTTATCATTATCATGATGGACGTCAAGGTAGCAGAGTTCTGGGCAGGGTATGCTCATAACCCTTCGAGGCTACAGCAATTAAACATTTTGAGATCCTTCAGCGCTCAAGAAACGGATGATCGACAAGGCCTTTGCCCAATGATCGACCGTCTTAATTGCAGGATAACTTTATTTAGATGATACATTTAGAGCTTGGGGAAGTACTAGGCCTTTGCTTTGGTCCTCGGGTTCGGGTTCGGGTTTCAACTCCTAATCTACGGCACTGCCTACCAATGGGGAAATAACCAATTATGCTCTCCGAGATTCTAATGCAGTGTCCACTAACCTCGGATATGGAACCCGAGGTGAAGATATGTATATCTCGCAAGCGGGTCGTTCTAACTACAGAACGTTGCTGCCTTCAAATGGAGCACGCTGCTATGCTCTGGTCGGAATTAAGCAAGTGAGAAATGTTATAAGACTGTACCAGCCACAGTTCACACTGCTGTAAAAAAGACATACATTCAAGATCTCGAGCACCAGCAATGATGCTGCAGGCATTAGATATACCACGGGATGTGACATGCTGGGCGGTGTTGGGCACTGCTGTGGTATCGTTAGACTACCCTGATTGCACTCCATTTTGTCCCAACAAAGACAGGTGCTTTTCTACTTCTTCAGCAAAGCCATTCACAATGTATTCTTCCATCCACTAGGCAGATATCCCGGTCCAGTGTCCCATGCTGTATCGTGGCTTCCATACCTCTACCGTCCCTTACCGAGCTATGCAAGGCACTCTTCCATTTGATATGCTGGATTTGCACAAACGCCATGGTGACATCATTCGTATTGCCCCGGATGAACTTGCTTTCTCCCATCCTGAAGCATGGAAAGACATCATGGGTCACAGAAAAGGTGGTCTGGAAATGGAAAAGGCCAACTGGTTCTATCGACCAATCGAAGATGAGCCAACACATGTCGTCAATTCGGACCGGGAAGCACATAGTACCTTTCGTCGACATTTGGCCCATGGCTTCTCGGAGAAGACAATGAGAGAACAGGAACCCATGATTCGAGGTTATGTTGATCTTTTACTCCAGAAGTTGGGCGAACAATGCGGATTGCAAGAGCCCGTGGTTCTCAATGACTGGTATAACTATACCACATTTGATATCATTGGTGATCTCTCCTTTGGTGAGCCTTTTGGTTTTTACAAGGTTCAAACTACGATGGTTGGATAGATCCAAAGCATCTTCAGCTCTGCTCGCTTGGGTATTGTCTTGCAAGCTCTCTCGTTCGTTCCCCGGTTGAAAAGAGTCCTAATGGCGTTGATGCCTCAACCTATGCAAGAGGCGCGTAACCGTCACAAAAGTTTAACAAGACAAAAAATGATTCGCCGCATGGGAAATACGGAAGGACGACCCGACCTAATCGAGGGTCTTTTAAAGAAAGAAGACCTGGTAGGTGAGTCTGAGTCTGTTATGAGCGGTTACTGAGTTTCTCTAGAGTGTGGGTGTGGACAAACTGATCGCGAATGCTGAAATCCTTATTATCGGCGGTTCTGAGACGACGGCCACTTTACTAAGCGGAGTGACCTACCTTCTTTTGAAGAATCTAGACGCCTATCGAACCTTGACAGAAGAAGTGCGGTCGACTTTCAACAGCGAGGAAGAGATTAACTTAGTCTCCGTTGCCAAGTTGTCGTATATGCTGGCCTGTCTTGATGAGGCCTTGCGCATGTATCCACCTATTGCCAATGGACTTCCTCGTGTGTTTCCCAAGTGTGGAGCAGAGATCCTAGATGCACAAATTCCAGAACACGTATGTCTTGAAATTCTCTTGACTGTCTTCTTCTCTACTTGACACCGCGGCTAATCACCCGCTGCACAGACATACGTCTCCATTCACCAATGGGCCCTATATTGACGCGAGGAGTACTTCAGTGATCCGAATACCTTTCATCCCGAGCGATTTCTCTCCGATCCAAAGTTCTCTCACGATCGACGAGACGTGCTGCAACCATTTCATGTTGGCCCTAGAAATTGCCTACATCGGAAGTACGTGCCAAGACGCTTATGAGATGCCTGAATTCCCTAGCTGACTTTTCTCTAGTTTGGCGAAAAGTGAAATGCGTCTCATCCTGCCACTTATTGTGTTTAATTTTAATATGAAGCTAGCCGATGATGCCAGGGGTTGGATCCAACTGAAGAACATTTTGATGTGGCAAAAGGGCCCGTTAAAGGTTCACCTAAAGCCCGCGAACAAGGGCAGTCCTTGATCTGGTTAGACTTTGGTGGCCTGGGGAGGCTATCAGCATTTCCCTTTCTGGAGCAACCGAGTCATTGATGACGATGACATTTAACTCAGTCCTCTCTTATTCTTTCATGCTTGTCGCCGCTATTGCCTACCCACGTTGATTTAGTTATGTTATGTATTATCATATCCTACATCAACTCGTCGGTGTATAATTTCATAAAAGAGCCGTTATCCCGACATCCGAGAACCTTGATGCATTTCGCTAAATGGACGGAATTGGTGATTGTAGTAGCTATACTCTGCATCTAGTTCTTTTCCACCGGAGTGATTTCTTGTCGGAATCATAGAGTCAAGATCTGGCTAACATTGACGTATTCAGTAGGGGGCTCAATCACAATCTGTAACAATATGCATCTCAAATCTATCACCTCGGCCGATCAGGGAATACATGAAACAAAGAGGATGATGCAGAATCTAGATACGAAACACGATAAGACAATGGGGCTTCGGCTTTTAAAATATTTAGTAAGATAGGCATTTTTCATGATGCTCTCCTGCATGCCGGTTGATCAGTTGATCATCAATGAAATATGGAGTAGCCTGGCGGAGAACGACGATTAGGGCTATGGGTGACGGAGTGGCTAAATCCGAACAAACCCGAACCCGAACCCGATGCCCTGCCCGGCGGGGTGTTCCATATTCAAGAACCACTGATCTGATTTAAGACTGGATGGTCTCCTCTACCGTACACATAGGTCAAAAGAAGGTCTTTGCAGTGCACCCTCAATCAGCTAAATAATGCCAGTTTAAATAAAATGGAACGGAGTTATTCAAAGGATGAAAGCTCTTTTCCTTTCCCATGTAACAGGATATGTTTTTTTTTTCTCCTAGCCTAATCCAATCAACAAAATGACCGACACAACGTTGTCCCCAGATAGCGACCAGGTAACTCAGGACAACTTAGATCCCCCTCCTGCGTACTCCCCTCGACTGTCAATTACTTCTACTTAAGCGTCCATTTAGACGCTGGAGCCCGACTTTGCCCCTGAATTTACCAATAGCACTCGTCAGACAGACGATGGTACCAGGATCAAAGGTACAGTTCCTCACACAAGGATTGTGCAAAGCTTTGAACGAATCTGCTAATCTTCTGCTAAAGATGATGGATTCACCTTTTAACTACCCACAACCATGCACCCGAGGCTAGTCAGTGTAGGGCTAGAAGACAAAATACCTCAGAAGCAAGTAAGACTCGGACAGTGAACGTCAGGGAATCTCAACGGGGTGTCTCTTGACATCCTGGTGATGGTTGTGGGTGGTACTGCTTCCTGCCATAGTTTTTTCCTCATTCCGTATCAGCCGGCTAATCTAACCAACAGATAATATTGACACTTTCGTCGCAATTGGGCAGCAATTACTAGAGCAGTCGCATCGAGTCCGAATTGCCACACGTATATCCTGCGAAACCTTAGTCAGGAGTTGGGGGCTCGATTTCTTCGCTGTCAGCCATGATTCCACGCAACCCATGGCAAGTTTCCCTGTGCGATCTCAACGGAATTGCGTCGCTAACTATAACTGTTGACTATTAGAGTGATGTGAATAGCACCGCCGACAAGAGAGCTGATGCTCTTTCCCGAATGAGACACTCGCTTTACAATACCTACCACAGCTGCTGGAGAGCATGCATTGGACCTTATTTGTCCGATCCTCGGCCATTCCTGCCCGATGCGATTATCGCGAGTCCCTGGGCTCACGCACATATCCATTGTGCAGAGCGTCTGACAATTCCTCTACACATCGTGTCCAGTACTCTCTGGAGCCCTACGAAAGAGCTTCCTCATCCGCTTGCCGAAGTGGATGGAAGCGACGGTGTTGACCAAGGCACGTCGAACCTCCTCTCGTACGCACTCGTCGAGGAATCAATATGGAATACGTTAGTGAGCCGATAAAAATACCCATATACTCATTATATTGACCGTTGTCTCGACTAGTATTATCAAACCCATCAACCGGTTTCGGCAACAGATCTTAGGTCCTCAAAGTATTACTCCAGCCGTCGGTGGACGACTGACTATGGACCTTGAAATTCCCCACACTTATTTCTGCTCAAAAGCCCTTGTCACGAGACCAAAGGATTGGAAGGAGATGCTGGGTATATAATCTAATTGTTTTCAAAATCAAACGAGTTACTCACAACATTCACAGATACATCAGGATTTATTTTCGAGAACAAGACCCCTTTATATGGCCCATCGAAGGTCCTTGAAGACTATATCATGTCGGGCCCACCTCCGATATACATAATATTGCAAGAGGACAATATGCCTAGTCCAGGTATACTCGCACGATCTATTGACGACGCAGTTAAAAAGCACGGTTTCCGTGTGATCCTATCAGGCGGCTGTCAACATGCCTGGAGGATATTGAACAATTCTGATGTTTTCCTTGCCGACTCGGTCCCTTACGGTAAGTATAGCAGTTTGATGCCTCTTTATCGGAATGAATACTAATTCTGCAAACAGAGTGACTGCTACCAAGGGCTGCTGTCATTGTTCATCATGCGAGTCCAGAGACAACAGCATTATCACTAGACTACGGGAAGCCAAGTGTTACAATCCCATGTCGAGAAGAGTGAGTGTGCCTTCGGAAGCAAGAGAAATATAAATATACTCACAAAAGTCTAGACAGCTAGCATGGGGTATCAAAATTGCCAGTGTCGGGGCGGGAGCTGAACCAATTCCAGATAACATGCTTATCCCGAAGCATTCGCCCAGGCACTGACGTTCTGTCTTAGGTCTGATCTTCAAAAATCTACTAGTCTCATTCAAACAATAGTAAGGATGAGGCAGGCCTTGAGAGCGCTATTCAGTCCTTTCACAGCTGGCTACCCTTGCAGATTCGGAGATGTAGTATCATGGAACAACATCTAGCTATGTATCATATCTGGGACAGGCCATCATTTGTGATCTCACCAGAAGCCGCAGCTGTTTTACTGAAGAGTAACTTATCAAGCAAACTGATATTGTGCTGTAAGTCCCATTCTTTTCTCTGTGATAATAGGACAGATACTAACTGGTTCTCGTTCTATTTTGCAGAATTAATCGCCGGATCTACAATGTACGGACTGAGAAACCCAGCGCTTTTGAAGGCTCAGCAAAAGACTACTAGGATGGATTTGCAAATGCTGCAAAGTATATAGCTACTTCCTCTGATCTTGTCGGCATGATATCTGGTTCGCAGCGCAGGGTAACTACTCATATTCCTTATATGCCATTTACTTATCACAACAATTCTCTTACAATTTGAAAAAGATGAGCAGAGGTGCGACTCCGATGACGAGAAAGCCGAAATTTGGGGAAGGGGTTAGGAATCGGTACCGCGAAGTTCTCTGGGCATATGGCTCTACTACCATTTACAAGTGAGCTTTCATATGTATTCCTAGCTGCTATATTGTTCTATTCGCTAATTGGGAGTGAACAGCCACTGCACTAATGGTCAATGTTGTTGCATATGGCGTGAAAAGCATCAAAGTGATCAAGACCCAGGATGAGAAGCATGAAGCATGAAGGGCCAGAGCATATGCCATTATACGACGTACAATACCCGTATCACTATATCCTATATAATATACAACCACTAACTACAGATAATGAAATTTTAGACCCCAGATGACAGTGGTCCATATCCGGACACGTCGCGCCGATCTCAGCGATCGAACCACAGGAGATAAACAGTTGACGGGACTAGATACAAGCACACTAATTATGCGTGAGTTGAAGGTCAACAAACAGAAATTTTACATACAAACTTCTAGGCTATCAGACACACTAACAAAAGCAGGGCAAGGGCAAAAGAGTGTAGATCAATCGGACAGCGTGAGACCATCATCTTCTCGACGCTCCACCGCCAAGAGATTCAGTCGAAGGATGAACTACACGTTGAGGCCATCTACCATCGACATCTTGAACGTGGATTGAAGAGTCCGAGCGTGAAGGACCCTTGGTTCAAGCAGATGGTGACCTCTAATTTTCAGACTCTGTGCGATGAAAGTAAGTGGAAGACATCAATAATTGGACCAATCATTGTACCATCTAGAAGGCTTCAGCGGATAGCCAATTCATGCAAATTGAGTAAACAAAGCGCAAGTGTTATATTGTCAACCAAAATTACCACTAATTCTCGGGCTTTGGCCAAGGCGTCGGGTTTCAGCCACCAACACGATTTCTTTGTATAGGATTTCACCCACTAAATTGTTGTTCTTTGTATAAGGTTTTGTGTAGGGCGAAAAGCCTGATCGTTCGGCCTATAGAAAGCTTCAATTATCAGCCATAAATCTGAGAATCAAGCCTATTTTCCATATCGTTGCACCTCATTAGATCCTAGGCGAAATTACGAGCTAGAAAACGCTTTCCCGCATTTCTAATATATACTGCTGGTGTCAAAAGATGTCTTGGCTAAATTCCAGACAGCAACTACTAATTAAACATCATATCTAAGAGACGTCCGTACACACCCTATCAGCACCCTAATTTACTATGTATTTCTAGGTTAAATCTACCAATATAGCCTTCCTGACACTCCACTCCTGCTCACCACCGTAGGTTAGCACTGTCCACAATGTAAATACCCAGAAGATCTTGATATTTAATCGCACAGTTGCTCATAGTATTTCACAAGGAGCTTCAATTGATTGGCTTATACAATTATCCCTAGATAGATCTAAAGTATATAATCAAGAATGATCCGTTAGAATCTAGGAAAGTAGAATATAACGCCATTTGTAATGACCCCTAGAAGAGGAACACAGCAATATCAGGTTACCAACTCATCACTTCATTTAAACATTTTCTAATTATATGACGGAGGATGGGGTGGCCGGGTGGATGGAACTTCTGGAAAGGCGCGGTCAAGACTTATCAAACAGCAGTCCATAATCTCTATCTACGAACATAATATTGTGTTGTCTGTAGAATTTGCTCCCCGTCAGTCCTCCTACAATTCACAGAGATTTACTTCTACACTTACTCGGTTCTAGTTTGGAATACATTATAAAATCATAGGCAATGCCCCGATTACTCAAGAAATTTTGGTGATGAACAGTTCTATTTTGTTTTGCAAAGGGTGTGTTTGGTCTCCCTCGAAAACAATTAAATATATGTCTAGAAAAGTCCCACCATCAAAATACTTCACCTTACTGGTCTTTGTTTTTATTTATTAAATGGTTAATTCTTTTTCTTTAAAGTAGTTACCACATAACCAAAAAAAAATTATGGCCATAAAACCTGGTTCCCCAACTTCCATGAAAGCCTTAAAACCTGACGATGGGCCGAACGAAATCCGAGGGAAGAACAAATGCCTTTGATCATGAGTGGGACTTAATCAAACACTCTTTGACAAACCATAAACCATCCGCTCAGCCAATATTTCCGTTATTTGTATTATGAACCCTAATATATAGAGCAACAGAACATTTGAAAGATAAATAAAAAGCGTGACCCCAAAACTTTAGAGACGTTATCAGGTACAACTCCATGCACATGATTTCATGAAAACCCGATAAGAAGGCGGTCAGCATGCGGGGATGAACCGATTCGTCCGGACCGAACAGTCGACCAGAAGATTCTCCAGAAGCGTCAAGTCAGTCATCATCCTCGGTCTCGATTCCCTATCATACAAATCTAGCATATGCTAGTCAATTGACCCCTGACCGAGATTATACCAGGCGCACCGACCAGAACAAGTTTTCGTCTACTTCCCTTATATATTAGCCGACATCATCATTGTCATTCCGTCGTCGTTATTCAACGGTAATTACTCCTGGAAGTAAAAAGGGCGCCTCAATCGACACTCCATCCCTCCCTCCACCGAAACCCCTCACCACTCACCACCTCCTTCGCCCTAGAACACGAGAAAGAGAAGAAGGAAAATAGACAAGACTATGACCAACACAGCAATGCAACCAGAAGCAATTCTCACCCAACTAAACGGCACCACAACCCTAAAAACTATGGCCCCCCATCTCCCATCCCCACAATACACAACAGACCACCAATCCACAACGTCAGAATCACCATCCCTATCAAACATAATCGCCCAATGCCACCACAAAGTCCACACCTTCCTCTCCGAATCCCACCCCACCGACTCCCTCCTCGCCGCCGTCCAACGACAAACCCGCACCTCCCTCGACATAGCCGCAACCGCCCTAACCCGCTACAACCTCTCCGAGCTCGCCCTTTCCTACAACGGCGGAAAAGACTGCTTAGTCCTCTTGATCCTCTTCCTCGCCAGTCTGCACCCCCATCCAGCTCCCGAACAAGGCGGCCTGAAATCCATCCCGGCGATTTACGCCCTCCCCCCGGACCCCTTCCCCGCAGTCGAGGAGTTCGTTCAGTGGTCGTCCGGGTTATACCATCTCGATATAATTAAGTATACGACGGAACCGCCGAAGACAACGATCAAGTCGAGTTTCGCACACTACTTGTCTCTGCATCCGGGCGTTAAGGCGATTTTTGTCGGGACTCGGCGGACGGATCCCCATGGTGCCAAGTTGACTCATTTCGACCGGACTGATCATGGGTGGCCGGATTTTGTTCGCATTCATCCGGTGATTGACTGGCATTATGCGGAGATTTGGGCTTTTATTCGTCAATTGGGACTGGAATACTGCCCCCTTTACGACCAGGGTTACACTAGTCTTGGCGGGCAGACGGATACTCACCCGAATCCCAAGCTCCGTCTAAATGCTCCGAATGATAGCGACGCGACTCAAGATTACCGGCCAGCGTATGAATTGACTGAAGACCTTGAGGAGCGACTGGGGCGTAATTAGTCCCGGTCAATTGGCGACAAGTCCCACCAGCACTTTACGCTGTCAAGCTGTCCATTATAGCGCAGATACATTTGTATCTGATCATCTTGATTTACATATAGAGCGATTTGTGAAGATTGGTAATAATGCGTATTGGAGCTCCCTCTCTATTCTCTACCACGCCGCTTGAAGAATTTCGCCCTGATTTCCTTGTCCCCATGTCCATGGTAGAACGATAGATTTTATATGCTCCTTTGGGTTGCTGAAAATGTTGGGCTTCTCATTGCAAGGCTGTCAGGGCCAATCATTGGACTATTGCCACTTCGAAAGAGGGACGTGTCTTAGACAGATACAGCAAATAGCATTCTTTTTTTCCAGTCCTACTCGTTAATGTTTCTTTTTGGGGCTTTCTGGGCCCAGTGTAAAGGATACAAATCCTAGATAACATTCTGTTAACAACCATAAGAGCCGGGATGTTGTCAAAACAAATCAAGACCAGGTAACACTCCACAAATCAAAAGAAAACCTCAAGACGGTGAAAGAAACGGACAAAATTGACGGAGCGAATGCACAAAAGAGCAAAAAAGATATCCTTTCGTAAAACCCTGCTTCTCATAGCAAATATTAAGATGTAGGAATTGAGCTGGAAATAGTGACAAGCCCGGAACTTTTCGGCAAGTGAATCAGTGAATGGATCGCGGAGACTTCAGAACAATCTCCCTGCGCGAGGAAATAGGCGACAAGGACTCGGCTTTGACATTCTCCTTTCGGGGGGTGCAAGGTCCAGAGCGAGATTCAGCACAAGGAGAGCTAGGCAAAGCTGTTCTAGATGAGACTGTCCTAGATGAACTGGTATCAGTCCAGCCCATACGGTTGATGGGGAACCGTCCACGGTAGGCAGGTGTGTGCTCGAGTGTAGCTGGGCTATTCCCGGCGGACCAGGTGTTGAGGTGTGCATTGCTGTGCTGGCTCTTCACCATAGGATACCTGCTTCGCCGTCAGTCGTTTCCCAATTTTGTGCACAGCTATTCATACATACGATGGAGAGATAGACGTTGCAGGAGTCCAGGTAGAGGCCATTCCGACGGGAGACGGGTAACTAACTTGGGAGCCAGGACTGAGATGGGATGCGGTTTGCTGCAGACGATGCAGAGATGGCGATGGAGTAGAGCCCTGGACTACCTCGACCGAGTAGTTGTACTCTCCGGCTCGATAAGCACGGCGCTCGTTGCTCTGTTGCTTGAGCAGCTTTTGGGCTTTCGTGTCCGCGAACCGAAGGAGTAGCTTGACCCCATCTTTTCCAACGGCGTTGTGGAATTCAGTCAACACCTGCTCTGCGACATCGCGTGTCTCAAATCTGTCAAGGATGTTAGGCTGTGCAAGAACATCTGTAACACAATTTGGCATACTAACCGAGCAAACCCAACTTCTTTGCTCACACCCGTCTTTTCATCGCGACTAATCTTCTCTGACACAACACGGTATGGCTCGAAGTGGCGGCGAAGGTCCTAAATCTGTCAGTCGTATCAGGGAGGGGGTCTCGAAATGGACAACTCACAGCTTCAGTCCAATCGTTTGGAATGTTGGTGCAATAAATGTTTGTCGATGTTTTGTCTTCCAGATCCTTCAGACGCGAATTGCGAGATTTCTGAGACATGTTATCAATGACGGTTATCCATTGAATATAGCAAGTTGTTGTATTACCTGAGCAAAGCTAGCTTGGTACCCAAGATAGAAGAAGCCGCGGATGCAATTTTCGCAGGACTCGAAGTTGAAGTACTGGACGAAACCAAAGCTACCCATGCTATGAGTAAGGAGACGTGATAGCTAGAGATGGCACATACCCTTTGCATAGCCCCGTATCCAAATCCACAATCGCCTTGCAACGATCAATTTTTCCAAAGCGGGATGCGTACGCGTACAACGTCTCGTCGGTCGTCTCCGGCAGGAAGCCTCGAATATAGACGTTAGTGATCCCCTCGCGGTTTTCAAGGCATTTGGCGAGTGTCATTTCGGACGGGTTGGTCCACATCGCAGGTACAGCCCGTGGAATCGGGGGATCCTGCTGTGTCAGACTCTCCAGGTCTTGAAGAATGTAGCCGTTCGGAGACTTCATCATTTGAAAGGGAACGTTGAAGCTCTCTGGCTTCTGCTCCTCGTTGCAGTTCATCAGATAAGGAAGGGGAGGGTACGGAAGAACATTTGGATACATATACGGCATCTGAGGCATCTGAGGAAGCTGTGGCATCTGGGGAATCTGAGGCAGCTGGGGCATCTGATCAGGGAGAAAAACAAAAGGATACTTCGGACGCTGAGCTTGAAGGTTCAGAGCACCGAGAAGGGGGGCCAACACGTCACCCGAGTGTTGAGGAGCCATGGTTAATTGATTCTTGTAAACTAGGCAGGTCTTCCACGTGTCTCTGGATGGCGTGTTGTTAGTTCTTTTGACTTCGTATCAGAATATACTAAAGTCAAGTTGTTTATCAGTTGGTAAAGAGGCAGTTGAGCAGTGCAAGGAAAGAAAGGTATAGAATGGGCAATGAAGGTATTAGCTGAGGCTAAGTGACATGATGAAAGTGAAGAAGGAGAAGAAGGAGGAGAAGAGGGAGAGAAGATAGGAAGAGAAGGGTGAAAGGAAGAGAAAAGAAGCTGGGAGGTCCTCATGACATTGATTACAAGGAAAGAGGAGTGGTGATAAGCCGCGCAAGGCAGGTGCAACAGGGCTTGTTGGGGAAGGCACTCAGTCACGACCAGAAGAAGAGACGGCCGTTGAACCTCGTGTCTCAACGTTCTTTATTCAGACTACTCTAGTACCTAACGGTTTCAATATATTATATTGCCTGACAGAGCAGTGAGGACATCATAATACAACTAGAAGAGAAAAATAATCTCAAGGGTGTGATCTTATACAAAATGGACACAATTGATTGTTAAACAGTAGTCTCTATACTGTCGCCCGTAGTTGCAACACTTTATTGTTTCTGTTAATAGTTACATGCTGTATGCAGCCCTACCACCGCAGGTACATATACAATTTTATGGTCAACCACAGTTGCTCACATCATGTTCATGATTGAGGGGTTACACCAAGCTAAATGTGAATGACCGTCATATAACTCCATACTTCTTCTGCGCCGTTTTAAAAAAGAAAGAAAAATCTGCTATGAAAGAGGCCAAAGCAATCGACACATAGGGCTTCCCATGAGTGAGTTGGCCGTCTTCAGAAAGAAGATCTACATCTGCATTACACTTCATCAAAGTTTGAAGAAGCTATGCTACAACTTTGGACGA
Organism: Aspergillus hancockii; assembly: GCA_001696595.2. Lineage (NCBI taxonomy): Eukaryota > Fungi > Ascomycota > Eurotiomycetes > Eurotiales > Aspergillaceae > Aspergillus > Aspergillus hancockii. The sequence goes on along the minus strand of MBFL02000131.1, from coordinate 65,186 downwards.
ATCGAAGAGAAACAGCTCTTCGAGTTCGGTACGTTGGCGTCAAGATACATAGATATATATATACTTGGTTATTACTTAAGTGCTAGGACTAGTGCTCAATGTTGATACTCCTTACCGATCGGGTTACTGGGAACACTAACCCCAAGCCAGTTAGGAGCCAGCGCCGGGTCTCCGAGCTCCGCAGCCATTCCCGAAGAGGACTTCCCCGCATGGTGATAAACGGAGAGAGCGGAGAAGATGGAGCATCAACAGCAAGTCAGGCCACGACTTGTTACTAAATCCACCGCTGCAGAACACCCGGATTTCCCCTGACGGGTGGAATGCTCGGGTAGCCACGGACAAACCACCTGGGGTCCATTTCCTCACGATTCTGCCTCCTGAAGCCAGCGTTTGGAACATTCTGAACCCTACGTTGCATTGGCAGCCGAATATAACTACAGTCACCTCCCCCCTCCTTGGTAACTGTCCGTCAGCATCAACCCACCTGAAGGAACATTCATTTTCTTTGCCCAGCGCGCCCTGTACTCCAAAGCCGTCACGATGAGCATGTCGCGTGCGTTGTCCGTTCCAATGCAGAGAGTGTCTGTCGCTTCTCCTGCCCTACGCTCTTCGCTATCTGCTTCCACGACGACGAGAACTTTCTCGTCTTCTTTAAGGCGTGATGATACCTGGGGTTTCATTGGACTGGGGCAAATGGGTATGTCAATGTTCGGTTTCATTTCATACTCCCATGATTGCGAGCGATTTAGTTTCCCCACTTCTCCGGACGGGTTGTATCCACAAGACGAGACACAGTCATTGAACGCTCTCAGAACTCCTCTCATAGTTACTCATCTTTCTCTTCTGTCAAATTGACCTTTCCTGGTTTAAATTCATATTCTATATTTTATATGTTTATTTGTGCTATTTTTACGATTAATTTGCTCCCCTTGGTTTCAATTTCTCATTCCCCGGTTCATCGATTTTAAGCGCAGCTAACTAACACTAGGTCTCCATAGGCTACGCTATGGCCAAGAACCTGCGCTCTAAGATCCCCGCAACCGATACACTTATCATCCGCGACGTGAATGAGTCCGCCACAAAGAGATTCGTTGAAGAGAATCAAGAAGCCGTCCGAAAGAGTGGAGCCGGAGAAGACACCTCAAAGGTGGTTGTCGCACAAAATGCGCGAGAAGTAGCAGAACAATCGGTAAGTCTCGCGCGCTCTGCTCTTATTCATCGTCACCGCTCGCTCAAGACTCCCGCACAACCCTTGCTTAAAGAGCTCTTCATAATTATGAGATGAAGCTACAAATAAATAAACAAACCTGCTTAGCTACCTTGCAAACACTAGAATTGTTTGATCGAAGAAACCATAACCAAAAGGTTCCATACTAACTCTACCTCTTTTAACCCTCCAGACAACATTAATCACCAGCCTCCCAGAACCCGAACACGTCAAGAATGTCTTCTACTGCATTCTCCGCCACGGCGACCTTCCAGCCCTAGAACAAGAGCGCCTATTCATCGACACCTCTACAATCGACCCAGCATCCTCCAAAGAAATCGCGAATGCAATCCACACAACGCGCCAAGGACGCTTCGTCGACGCCCCGATGTCCGGTGGAGTGGTGGGAGCCCGCGCCGGCACGCTTTCCTTCATGTTCGGAGCCTCATCGCAGACCGGCCAGCTGGTGGAGCGGGTTCAATCCGTCCTAACGCTAATAGGCAAAAGGGCCTGGCACATGGGCGGTTCAGGAACAGGTGTCTCCGCAAAGCTAGCCAACAACTATCTCCTGGCGATCAATAACATTGCAACCGCCGAAGTGATGAATCTTGGTATCCGGTGCGGTCTCGATCCTAAGGCCTTGGCGGATTTGGTCAATACCTCTACCGGCCGCTGTTGGCCAATGGAGGTCAATAACCCGGTTCCTGGCGTGGTCGAGACGGCTCCGGCGTCGCGTGAGTATGAGGGCGGGTTTGGAATCAGCTTGATGAATAAAGATCTGCGACTGGCGATTTCCGCTGCGGAGGATTCTGGTACGCCTCTGGCACTGGCTGATATCGCTCGCAGTGTGTATAAAACTGTTGAGAATGAGCATCGAGGGAAGGACTTTTCGGTCGTATACAAGTGGCTACAAGAACGGTCGGTTGCTCAATAGTGGTGGCATCGCATGATAATGTTGATCCTCCCTCTTTTTTCCCTCCCTTCCCCGTCCTATCCTGTGTCCTTCGCGTTTCCTCTTTCTTTTTGTTTTGCTTTATCTTTTGCTTGACCTTAGCGCTTCAAGTCTTTTCCGAGAACCCTATATAGTTTTATTTGATCCTTTCGATGCGATGAATGATCCATGTATCAAATCTAGAAATGTATTGCAAGCAATTTAACATCATGAAGATAATTATAATTGAATTCCCTTCGGTTCGATTAAGTTAATATACAGAAGTCCAACTTCTACTGCGAGTAACAATCGCCGGCTTGTATGAACCCCAGCGAACGAAAATCGTAGACAAACGGGTATGTTGTATGTGTAATTTCCGAAATAGATTGCGCACGAACGCTCCGATATTGCACTGATTACCAAGTTTATGATTAACGAGGTGACGTATGTCTGCAGACACCGTAAAAAAAATAAAGTAATAAAAGTAAAAGGCGGACGCGGACTAGCCCGGAGATGTCGGGTTGCTTGCTGGACCCGTGAGGTATTCTGGCGGCACTTTCGGCACACGTGGCGAACCCGCAGTCTGAGCCAGAACCCGCTGTTGAGCCCTAATAAGATCACGCTGTCGCTCCTTCTCTCGGTTGTTGGCTGCGCCGCCTGTAAGTCGCCTCATACCACTGCGAATCATGGACTCGAGTGACGATGATCCATCCGTTGCGCTGCGTGTCTGATTGAGTTGATGCGGCGCCAACCTGTTAGCTATGATGCGCTCATCGAGATCATACATGCCTTCCTCCACCTCATCGTCAGAGAGAAACGCGGTTTCGTTGAAGCCAATAGGAGGAGTGGAAAATTGCGCACTAGACGCGGTCGGCGAAAAGAGTTGATTGACAGGGGACGTAACAGAGCGAGCATGTGACACTGGACGTAACGTTTGACTTGACGCCTGAGGGGTCAATGTCCCCGGTGATTGTACCCCAGGGCTTTCAAACCTGAGGTTCGGAGGTCGAGACTCAGCGAGACCGTTATGGAAGGACGATGAGGAGGCTGTTCGCGCGAGAGATTTGCGCAAGATTGGCGCTGTTTGTTGATCATAGAGACTGGCGCTGGTATCTGCGAAAGCCCCTGTAAAGTTGTGCAACGCCGACTCTGGCATCGAATCAATTGCAGGGTTACTTGTGTCTGTCTCTTCAAAAAAGTCATCCAGGCTGTCCAGCTTTTGTACAATATCTCCAATATTGCCATCCGCCTGCGTGTCAATGGATTTCATCGTATCAGCTCGCATAGAGAAGAAGGAATCGTTATATTCGTCCGCATGGAACTCAACCTCCGAAGGAGTTGTCTCTTGCACTTCGATGCGGTCCACCTCTGCACATGTATAGAACACGGCGTGGACATTATGCCGGGTGATGCTCGACTGAGTAGCAGGCATGGGGATGGACCATCCGGTGGGCTCTGGTATGCCGTAAAGACTTTGAATACGCTCATATTCTTTGCGGATTGCCCGGGATGATGAAGACGATGCCATACTCATTCGAAGATGATGACGCTCCATAGGATTACCTGAGACCGTCATGATATGATCCATCACTTGCAGTGCCTGAGGGCAAAGATCTGTTTGCAAAAGTCGTAAGAGGGGCGAAATCAGGTCAGGCCCATGGCATGTTACCTCTCCCCGTCGCATGTCAATCTCGGGTATGAGCACGCAGAGTATTTTCATGGTTTTGACCCGGAACCAGTCGGTTGTGTTGGTCAGCAAACCTAGAAGGAAGATCAGGCTCTGGACGTCTTGCCGAGGGAAATAGTAGGAGCGGATCTCAGTGATGATGTGATTCAGAAAATCGTTCTCTGCTTTGTACTGTCCGTTGGCAAATCCGAGGAGAGAAGCTGCAAGACGCGGGCACCGTTCGCCTTCAGCAACACGAGCTAACAATGTAGCACGCGCGAGTGTCTTCGGATCATCGACGGCGGGGTCGAATTGATGCAGAAAATGAGCCAGATTTGCCAGAATCGTAAAAAGCAGCCGATTGCCATCACCCATAAGCTCATTGTTAGGGAAACCACTTAGGCGATGCAGAATATCTAGTGTCAGATTGAGCGATTCACATGATTTCAGCCCTTTGTAGACTAAATTCTGTAGACCATCAAATCCGCCTTCCCACTTAGGGGGCTGACCTTTGATGAGCTCAGCGACGGCCATAGGGTCACTCAAGTCGACACGCTCCATGAATTTCTCTAGCATACCAATACTTTCAACAAACTCTGTCTCGTGAATAGTATTTAGGCAGGCACAGGTGGTCCAGAACAATTGCGGGTAGCGTAGCAGATCTGTTGGGGCTAGGGAGCTAATGATTATCTTGAGAGTTGTGAGGATCTCCATTGAGAATGTCCGGTAATCTGCTTCTTCATCTGCAATTGTGTTGGAGAGTCGAGCCAACATATCCGCAAGCATCCTGGAGTCTAACGACATGGATATGCAGCGAAATACTTGAAATGATCGGCATGCAAGGTGTCGTACTGGGCATGAAGTTGCCCAATTCAGTGCCTCTTTCGCCCAAAGATCATTTATGCCCTCATACGCGAGGCTAAAAAAATCGACGACTTGACGGGTCACACTAGACATAGACGGAGGGACTCGGCTGCCATTATCTTCTTCATCCTTGTCATTGATATCTTCATATTCCCAGACAACCTTTTGGTCGCTCTTGCGAATAGACTCCACAAAATCTTCGATAGACTGCCCAGTTCCAGCTGAGGCGTCATCTTCAAGCTTGGCAGCAATCAGTTCATGGATCAGATGAACCAGCATCTCTCTAGCTTGCTCCTGTACGGTGAGCGTGTAGTGATCCCAGAGGATAAGAACAACGTGAAGTAGCTTGACTACATCTTCCAAAGTGAGGGTGACAGGAGCAACCATCAAGTCCACAAGAAAGATCAGAGCGACTTGGCCAAGAGAAAGACCTGCCTGCTTGTTACCAACCGGGAGTACAGCACCCAGGTCAGCAACATACGGCAGGCTTTTGATATCCGGTGGAGGTGGAGTTATATCTTTCCTCTCTTGCACCATGTTCTTGGGGACAACCTGCAGTAAGAAAAACTCAATAACTTTTGAGCCAGCAGGTGTTCCCGCGAGGAAAACCACAACTTGCTTTGCGTACTCCACAAAGTTCTGTTCTTTACGCTCCAAGCAAAGACTGATGATGAAGTCCAGAACCAGCTGCACGTTCCCACCATGTGGCCCGGTCGCCAGTGCTTGCCAGAGAGCTTGAACTTCGTTTGGGAGTATCGTGCCGCACCGAATAGTAATTTCGAAAAGGTTAGCTAGAAGCATATATGACCTCGCCGTGGGGCCACCGTTAGGATCGACTTGAAGCTCCATTGTTTGTACCCATGGCAAGATAGCAGCAACCATGTTTCGTTGACTATCAGGCCTCAAGTTCCTGAAATGAAGCGAGAATTCAGAGAAAAGAGTGAAGGAAAGATCTGAGTGTTGTTTTGCTAGACGCTTTGAAGTCTCAAATTGAGCGAGTTTGTAAACAGCGGTGGTTTTGTCGGAGATACTGATATCGAAGTCTTGCAGTCTGGAGCTCTTCTGTTGACGTTCTTCCAAAGTTCGAAGAAGTTTGGCGGACTTCATTCTGATCTCCCGCTTCTGGCTACCAAGGGTGACGAGAACCGCCCCCAAAATTCTCCAGAACCCAAGTGGGTAGTCTGTGTGTTCAATAAGCACTTCAGATACCACTTCAAAGTAGCTCTCTATAGCCTTAGGCCGTTCCGTAACATAGCACATCTCTATCGACCGTTCCAGCAAGTATGAATGCTCTTTATTGTGGACAATCAGGTTTTTAAGTGCTCTTCTGCCGATCGCATGCCACTTGTCGCTTATGGTGTTGAAGATAATGTCGATCCACGACAGCATTCGCCCTACATCAAATTGAAGCACCGAACCACTTTCTGTAGTGATACTGATAGGACCCGCCTTCGAGAATTAGCTGACCAACACAGATCTATGAAACTAGTGTTTACTTACACACAATGACGCCATAGCACTGAGAGCCGCCGCACGAAGATTTTTCTTCTCTATTTCCATAGCTGCTGCGGTGTTGCGAAGTTCACCAGTTTCACGCTGGTGTGTAATAGCGAATTTTCGCATATTCTCCTCTCTCTGAGAAATCTGGGCCTGGTTCGGAGAGTACCCACACCAATCCTCCATGAGTGAGAACGCAGACTTCCTCGATTCAAAGGGTATCCAACGTGAAGGGTCCTTCGTACGATTGATTCCCTCAAATAGCTCTTCCATTAGTCCGCAATAGTGAAACCGTAGCCGCTGGAACTCCCAGTCATTCTGGACCTCAGCATCACTCAAAAATATGCGCAGATCCTTTGCGTATGTAACAAGATTATTGACGATCCAGTCATCATTATAAACTTCGGGTTCTTGTAGAAAGTGCGAGGTGAGCTTGTACACATGTGTGACTTCCGTCCGCAATCTATCCGTTCTCCGATTACGTTTTGGGCTGCTCGGAGACCGGTAATGTGTACCAATGCGGATCTTGGCTTCTTCATTGCAAGTTGTGACTGCGTACTGGAGCGACTCGAGCAATGTACGATAAAGGTTCGTATTTATGGAGCCCAACGCGACCACGATAGCATTGCGGATAGAGGCCCTTTCAGCTGACAGCAGCGGAATCACAAATGCAAAGAGGCTCCTGGCGGAGCTAATCTTGTCATGTGATTGCTGAGACCCTTTTGACGACTTCCGCGCGTGTTGAGCATTCGCCAGCTGACTCTGGGACTGCGCACCAACACTGTTCACAGTCGTGCAAGCCATAACCAGATAAAGCTTCCACTGTTCGATCAGGATCTCAGTAGTCATAGGTGACCTTCCAGGCGGGCGTGTCTGTGCGGGATCCAAGAGGCCGTATGGAGGATGTTGAGTATTCTCAGCAAGTCCAGTAATCGTTTTGTGCATCTGAACGAGTCTAGCGCAGACAATCTCGCGTCCCAGAGTCACAGCGAACGGACAAGTCTCGAAGCTGATCCTGATAATATTTGGGAACACTTTAGACCATAATGTCGAGTCGTACGACACCTCACTGCTGCACAATTCGATGAGTGTGTTGTGCGTTGCACTTCTTCGCTTGCCTTTCTGAATCCGACTCCTCTCAGCAACTGTGAGTTGCTCGTCACTCACATTCAAGATCTGGTGAGAATCGGCTTCAAGGATCTTGATGATTCTTGTATTCTCTTTACCCAGCGCCCTGTCAAACTCTGTGATAAGCCGAAGCACCGTTATGGCAAAGGCCCGCACCCTCCTAGACTGTGAACATAGGAAGAATAAGCCATGAGATTCAATCTCTTCAACATGCGCGAGGACGCTGGAAAGATCAAGCTGCAAGGCCCGACTCCCAGAGCCGGCCTTATCGCCTGAATCTGTCACTGCACCCTTGGTCTTTTGCTTAATCTCCTCTATCCAGATTTCCAATAATTCAACGTAAAGCCTCAACGTAGATTCTATATGGCCTGGTCCAAGCATGCCTTCATCTGACATCGTTGAATACCTCGCATCAAAGTTGAAAATGAATCGGGCAAAGCCGATAGTCACCTGTTGCGCGTGGGATTGCCTGGCAATTGCCTTCAAAGACTCCGCAGATGAAAAAGCTATGTTCGATTGCACGTGGGCTGTGCCGGTGCAAAGCAAATTGATTAATGAGTTGAACGGAATGTGATCTGACAAGCAGCGAGGAAGCGCTTGAACGGCAACATGAAGCAAATCGTAAAATCCTTGCCTTTGATCCAACGTGTTTATGTGATCATCACGTCTTCCAAAGCTAAAGGCCTCTGATATAGGCGTCTTTGGAGTGGCGCTGCCAAACTTCTCATCCAAAGCCGCCTGACCTCCAAATGTGTTGTCACACAGGAGGGTAATTTTACCTAAAATCTCGCAGAAACGGATATAGTAACTTCTAACGTTGTCACTCAATCGTGAAGTGTTTACCGGGCGATATAGTGCATCGCCTCGGTTCTCCAGAGCAGTGGGCAACTTCGGGTCCGCAAGAAATTGCGGTCGTAGTAGATTGGTTGTCGCTGAGATGTCCGTGAAGGGATTCGGTATGGATCCAGTCGGAAACGGAGGGCATAGCTGGTCACAGTTCTCGAGGTCAGTCACAATAGCAAGGAACGATCTTATCCCGATAACCATCTTATCGGGTTCCATCTGTTCGATCTTCAACTCCTTGCCGGATAGGAAAAGGTCCGAGTTTATCATAGGAAAAATGATATTACGGAAACAAACTTCCGGATGCTTGAATCCAATCATCCGCACCAGCTGAATTAGCGGTTCAGTTACTGCCGGCTCCGTATTTAAGTATGTCCTTTTACCCGCGGGCAGTGCAATTCTGGCCACTTCTTCAACCTTTCGAAGAGTAGCCGTTGGAGATTCAGAGTAGCGGAAGAAATACGTCCATAGTAGGCGACACATAGCATGGAGAGCAGGGGCCCTAGTAGGACGATCCTTTAGTCTCGCCGGGAGCCCTGAGATGACAGACAACCATTGAGAAGAGAAGTTCTCCTTAGACGAAACACACAAAAGTAGAACATGAAGGGGGAAAGCAGCGGCCCAGTGACGAGGTTTGGTTAACATCTGAGACAGACGTGATTGGACCAAGTCCAAAAAGTCCTTCCATTTGGGAATGGATAAATCACAGTTAGGGTTCGCCGCCACCGGGAGAAGCAGCTTCTCAAAAATATAGCAGTATGCCTGTTTAACCCGTTGTCCATGGGCATTACCAAACAACCGTCCCAAGGACCGCATGAAGTCGCATGACTTAGACCATGCATCTGGGTATGTCCCAATTCGGAGATGCCTCATGCCCAATATTAAGAGCTCAGCTCGAGCATCGCCATCTTTTGATGGCCCTCGAAGCGTTTCTTCTTTCTGATACCGCTCCAGTTCCGTTATAAAGCGGTTCGTGACACTCGTGAAATTTGTTTCACTCATGATTCCAAGCAGTTGGGAGTAGATCCTCCAATTAGCGATGCGAAGCAAGGACGCAGCAACCTGGTCGGGGTCGACAGTCTTGAGTTGGCTGAACACAATTTCTTCCAGCCGCTCAGCCATGTCGATTGTAATGTTAGCCAGAGTACTCTGGTTGAATATCTCAATCAGAACTCGACAAACGAGATACACCGACACAGTTGCACGGCGCTCTGCCATTATGACATCGTCATTTTTCGTTAGTATCGGATTGGGAGGTGCATGGTCTGACTGAGAAGCCGATTCAGCAACCATTTGAGGTGGTTCGGTATTCCGACGTATAAGTGAACCGTTCTCCTTAGCCTGGTAGAATTGAGTATAGTTAGTCAAGGGACCATTTTCGCATTAGAGGTATCAACCCATACTTGATTGGGCACCTGTCTGGCCACTGCCACGAGGTCTCCTTTGGCTTTTCGCCAGAACATGATCGTGTCAATCAAAGGCTTCGGCTTTTGTCGCGCAATGTGACCCAGAGCAGAAATCAGCTGGTCAAAATTAGGGTCTGCCCCCGGCCCGCATACCATTTCCACAGGCACGTCCGACTCCCCTAGCTTCAGGATAGCCTGGTTTATCTTGTTGTCTGCCTGGCCAACAAACTTATCCCGCAGTCAGCTGCTATTCCGAGTATCCTTGGGTGGAGCGGGTATGCACTTACAGAGTTGAAGAGATGGTGCAAGGCATATTCCCCAACGGTTTTTGATTCCGTGTGAGGGACTTTTGAATGCGACTGACTATGGGAGTGTTGCTTCCCACTCGAGTTCATCCTTCTATGGGTTGCATTCGCAGGGATGCCATCGGCGGCCTCCTCGGTATCCTGGTCTTCGATAGTGCTCAACATGCCCTGCAAAGTATGGCCCGTGCCGTTCGCCCCCTGGTTCTGATAATTTGCGTGCATATCAGGCTGCTCCAATCGACCCATCGAGGAGCTATCCTGCTCCACTCCAACGCTACGTCCGAGGGAGGCGATCAGTTCCGGGCTGAGAGGACTGGTAGAGGTGGAAGAGGCGGCAAAGCTGGGGTTGCGAGAGTGTTGGATCCCATGAACTATGGAAGTCTGGCGGTGGTGTCCGTATGAGTTGGAAGGGCGTCTTTCCAGAGTGACATCGTAGCCAGTCCCGGGGCGTCCGGAAGTCTCCGGGCTTTTGGAATGAGAATGGCCGCGGCGAGTATTTTGAGGTTGAAGGGTCGAGGGGGCGAGCGTGGAGGGATCCGCTGGTCTTCCTCTAACAGCGGACGTTTCCCGACTGTGAACGGTGGAAGATGGAGTACTCCTTGTCACTAAGCGTTCCGGTGGGGATGCAAAGGGATGGTGCGACGCAGAACCTGAGTCGTCAGGGATGAGGGGCATTGTTGATGGCTGGACGGGACCAGCTCTGATCGAAGGATGTGAAGCCACTAGATATGCATAGGATCTTAATTAGCTTTTCGGCGGTCCGTATCTCACGCAGTAACAAGATTATTGATGTAGAAAAATTCCAGGAGAGAAGGATGGGATGTTCGATCATTTTGCGATTCATAAGGGACACATACTGTTGTATTGCGTCTTTTAAATTCAGTCTGGATTCATTGCTTGTTGAGGCTCACATTTACTGGAGCAGAAGAATCCAAGGGCAATTTAGAGCAGCTCATTGTTGCTCAGCAGGCCCAAAGATGGCAGAATTGAAGGAAGATAGTGGTGTTGTCCAAGGATGATGATCTTTGACCGATGAGCTTTGTCCCAATGGGCAGTTGTTTGTTCGCGACCGAAAGCACGGGTCTCAGTCTACGATGGACACCACAAGAAAAAAAGAGAGAAAACCACGGTACTCATCCATTATAGTTCTAGATTAAGTTTGGCAGGTAGAATAGTTAATATAATATATACTTAATTAATATGAATTTAGAGCCGATAAAGAAATATCTCCTTTCCCTATATATATTTGGGGTTACGTATCGCAATTTCCTTCAGGCACAAAATTTTATACATGGGTTAAGTAGAGCGAGACATATATATAGGCAGGACATCCCTTCCACACTTGACTAACAGCACTCATGCGTAGAGTAGACATCAATTTAAAGAAACAAGATATAAGACAGATAAACCGGGAAAAAACGAAACAATACTACCATGTAAGGTATGCACAAAGTGTCTCGTGACCAACCTTATGGAAAAATTCAAGAATCACCTTCTGGAGTACACTCCAGCAGCCTCGGATTACTCGGGTACTTGGTATCCTCAACATCTACTTATATTGAACGTGAAACACTTCTCTGAAGAAACTGGTTGTCTCTGGGATGTGAAGAGTCGCGAAAAAGGATAACAGTAACTGCTGCTAATTCTCCACTTTTCTTCATACATGTAGCGGAAACAAATACTGAGTATGTCCAGTGTCATTCAATTAAAGCTAGTATATGAACTCTCCCATGATTGGAATACAAGATTTTCTTCGTATAGTAAACAAAAGACACCCGAAGAAGGAAAGAGGAGGATTCATTTACATGCCTATTGCCCAATTACGGAGTAGTAGTGATCAAGTAATGGAAACCGTTGTACAACACTTGATGGAAATTTTATTGCGCGATGGCGGCTGAAGGCAGTTGGCTCTGAACTGTCTAAATTGTTGAGATGCAAAATATATCGTCGGGTATCCTTATACTTCCATGTGTGAGTACTGTACAACTTCTTTAGGCCTTTATAGGCAGGCCTGAAGATGAGGTCGCACTCGAACCGCACGGTGCGGAATCACTTCCGTACCTTCCAGATATCGGGCTGGTTTTCTATCCAGATGGGAGCATCTGCATGAATGCATATCCGTCTTTATGCGGAACGCTCCGATGGCCCATTGAAGCCAATGGAAACAATGTTTTCCTTGGGGTATTAAGCTTCTTTGGTTTAGTTGGGGAAGGATCGTTGTCGATGATCAGTACCGAATCTCAACATACTCCGGCCTATCACGTGCCAAACTAATAGTCCTACTAGGTATTTGATAGGCGATATTACGGATCTATGTTTAAAGTGTTCTCCGTCCTCCGTACCTACTTTATAGAAATAAGGATGTATGTACAGGATGAAGGAAAGGAAGTGTGCCGATCAGCCGTGATTGCTGTGGCGATATCCATGTTTCCCGTGACTGTTATGTCAAAATTGGTATGTTGTACTTCTGCTACACATGCACAAAGGCGGAACTCGGCTACCACCAAATGCTGCTCGGCAGCCTTATTCGGGAGATACCTCATATGGAACACCAAAGTCATCAGAATTGCCTCCAGACTCCGCTCACCTCCACGATTGTTCTCATGTCAAGTGAGCGCCGAACTTTCCTTCCGACCCTAACTTACACTCGGCTCAACTATCTGGAACGCTCCCCGCATTGTGAATGGTGTATATATAAACCTGAGTTCTGCCACTTAGATAGTATTTAGTCGTCGTCTTCTCTTGAGAAATTACTTGGAAAGCAAGAGACAGAACTTCACTGTGCTCTACAGGACCTTGTTTACCTTGCGTTGTTGGTTCACTCTTCTTGTGTGAACAGTTGACTTCTATCCGAGATCCTTCTTATTCTTCTCTGAGCGGAAGTGGCTACTACTACTGTGTCGACGCATTGCATTGCATACCGTGTTCTTCACCGCGCTCTTCTGTATAATCAATCCAATACTCTACTCCGTACCCTGGCTCAGCTGAGGTTATCATCCCTTGCGGCCACCCAACTCCGAGACCACCGACCACCGACTCACCGAGGGCCTAAGGACCGAAAAAGGGCAGGGGCCTGAAAAAGAGGCCACGATTGCCTTAGTATTTGACCTTCTCCGCCTTCTTTAACTTTCCTAAGCCTCCACCGCTACTCTCTTGACTCGACCTCTTACCCTCTTCGGTTTCCGGCTCCGAAATTATGCGGTCCACTTAGTAGTGAATTCGGCATCTTCAGTTCCTTCGATCAGACCACAGCTCTTTCTCAGATTCATCTGCGGGTGTACTCCGTTCCATTCTTCAACTTCTGATCTTCTTTTCTTTTTTCTTTGTTTATATTGGAGCACGCCGCTAGTGTCGGTGTCTTCATTTTGTCATACTCGATTTATTGTGGAAACAAAATCGGTGATCAGGGGTAGTAATTGTTCCTCATCTCCGCACCATCTTGTATCTTTCTTTCCTCCCCCGTCCCGTCTGACTTAAAGCGCTGCGATAAACCCCACGCTCCTCTATCACTCCGCCATCATGGCGCAACTCGACACTCTCGATTTGGTCGTCCTGGTGGCGCTTTTGGTGGGTAGCGTTGCCTACTTCACCAAGGGTACCTACTGGGCTGTCGCCAAAGATCCGTATGCCTCGTCCGGTCCGGCCATGAACGGCGCCGCGAAGGCAGGAAAGACTAGAGATATATTGGAAAAAATGGAAGAAACTGGCAAAAATTGTGTGATTTTCTACGGCTCTCAGACTGGAACCGCAGAGGACTATGCCTCGAGATTGGCAAAGGAAGGATCTCAGAGATTCGGTCTCAAGACTATGGTGGCTGACCTGGAAGACTACGATTACGAAAACCTGGACAAATTTCCCGAAGACAAAATTGCCTTCTTCGTGTTGGCGACTTACGGAGAGGGTGAGCCTACGGATAACGCTGTCGAGTTTTACCAGTTCTTCACCGGTGAAGACATTGCTTTCGAAAGTGGCGCTTCTGCTGATGATAAGCCACTATCCTCCCTTAAGTTCGTCACTTTCGGTTTGGGTAATAACACCTACGAGCACTACAATGCCATGGTTCGCAATGTGGATGCCGCTTTCCAAAAACTTGGTGCGCAGCGTATTGGCTCTGCTGGTGAAGGTGATGACGGTGCTGGCACAATGGAAGAGGATTTCTTGGCTTGGAAGGAACCCATGTGGACGGCACTTTCGGATGCGATGGGCCTGCAAGAGCGCGAGGCTGTCTATGAGCCGGTTTTCAATGTCACGGAAGATGAATCTCTGAGCGCCGAAGATGAGACCGTCTATCTCGGTGAACCCACCAAAGGTCATCTCGAAAGTCAACCTAAAGGCCCATACTCTGCTCACAACCCCTTCATTGCGCCTATTGTCGAGTCTCGTGAATTGTTCACCGTAAAGGATCGCAACTGTCTGCACATGGAAATCAGCATCGCTGGAAGCAACCTCTCTTATCAAACCGGTGATCACATTGCTGTTTGGCCCACAAACGCTGGTGCGGAAGTGGATCGGTTCCTCCAGGTCTTTGGGCTTGAAGAGAAGCGTCATTCAGTTATCAATATTAAGGGAATTGATGTTACTGCCAAGGTTCCAATTCCGACACCCACCACCTACGATGCTGCTGTTCGTTTCTACATGGAAGTCTGTGCCCCTGTATCCCGGCAATTTGTCTCGAGTCTGGCTGCTTTTGCTCCCGATGAAGTGACCAAGGCGGAAATTCAGCGTTTGGGTAGTGATAAAGATTACTTCCACGAGAAGATCACCAACCAGTGTTTCAACATCGCTCAAGCGCTCCAAAGCATTACTTCGAAGCCTTTTTCAGCCGTGCCGTTCTCATTTCTTATCGAAGGTCTTAACAAGCTTCAGCCACGTTATTACTCCATTTCGTCATCTTCTCTTGTCCAGAAGGACAAGATCAGCATCACAGCCGTTGTGGAGTCTGTTCGTTTGCCTGGAGCCTCTCATATTGTTAAGGGTGTGACTACGAACTATCTCCTCGCGCTCAAGCAGAAGCAGAACGGCGATCCCTCTCCCGATCCTCATGGCTTGACCTACGCTATTACTGGTCCACGCAACAAGTATGATGGTATTCATGTCCCAGTCCATGTCCGTCACTCAAACTTCAAACTGCCATCCGATCCATCAAGACCTGTTATCATGATTGGACCTGGTACCGGTGTTGCGCCTTTCCGTGGCTTCATCCAAGAACGTGCCGCCCTAGCAGCTAGAGGTGAGAAGATCGGAACAACTGTTTTGTTCTTTGGGTGCCGTAATCGTAATGAGGACTTTTTGTATAAGGACGAGTTCAATGTATGTATTCCCCCTTCTAACATACCCTACTAGTGTGGATAGTTGATTCTAACATTTTTGTTGCAGGCTTATGAGGAACAACTTGGAGATTCATTGAAGATCATTACTGCCTTTTCCCGTGAGGGTTCTCAAAAGGTTTATGTTCAGCATCGGTTGCGCGAAAACGCCGAACTTGTTAGCGACCTCCTAAAGCAAAAAGCTACCTTCTACGTTTGTGGAGATGCCGCCAATATGGCTCGCGAAGTCAATCTTGTACTTGGGCAGATTATTGCTCAACAGCGTGGTCTTCCCACCGAAAAGGGCGAGGAGATGGTCAAGCATATGCGCAGCAGTGGAAGCTACCAGGAGGATGTCTGGTCATGATATATCACATCTTTCTTTTTCTCTAGAACATGACTTATTTCCCCTTCTTATGCCTAGATGATCTTTGCATATATATTTCGCCTGTTTTGTTTATTTCTTTTTCTTCTCCACCCCACTTTTTTGTTTATTTCTATTCTTATTTTTTTTTTTGGGCCGGGCGTGGTTCATGTATGCCTAGGACTTATTTTGGTCTTCCTACGACAGGCAACGTGGCTATATATGACTAAGGCCAAAATGCAGCCACCGGAGGAGGAATGATAGACTTGACGATTCGAGAATTCTGCGAGAATCGTGCGCGGATTAAAACTGTACCCAATCACGTGTGATACGCGGGACGCTAATAAATACAATTATCTTATTCAAAATTTTGAGCATCATGTAGTGCAGCCCTGATATCAAGAAACAAATTATTCAATGCATAGAATTCACGTATAACTGTGTAAACTTTGCAAAAGCGTGAAAGCTGGAGCGCGGTGGAATGCCTCAGGTGGCGTCCCGGCCATAAACCGGAGTTAGTGCCCTGAAAGGTACCGCAACCATCGTCATTGCGACTTTCATCTCAAGGACCGGATGTTGCTACCTACGTGGCGGATCGATCTCCCTCCAACCCTTTTCCATATCAAATATTACTAGCGCACGCTCTCATACTTAGAAATGCAGCTCTCCTTAATACCTTGAGCATAACAAATACCGATCCGGAGTCAGTTTGTATTAGCCCGTCGTTGGATCTGACATTGGTCGTGCTATCATCTCCCCGCTGAGGTCACTGCGAAAAGCTCATCCCGGATTATCAACTTAGAGTCTAGAAATCCTCAAATAGTCAAAATGTCCTATGTCGTGCCAATACACAAGGCGAGCAGCATTCGCCATGCGCTCAAACTTCATTTTATGAAACCTGAGGAGGATTCCCTAGTCGTTGCGTTGGTGACCTCAATCCATCGGTCGGCTTCCTAATATCAACCAACATTGGCTAATAAACCCGGTCTACAATAGGAAAGCCAATCGATTGGAGGTCTACACACTTACCCCTGATGGATTAAGTCTCACTGCGTCGTGTACTCTCTTTGCTAAAGTGTCGATGCTGGCTCGACTTCCTGCCCCCGCCCATTCACCCACCGATCACCTTTTTGTCGGCACCGATCGATACACCTACTGCACCTTGTCGTGGGATAGTTCGCAGAATACGATACGCACAGAGAGAAACTACGTCGACATTTCTGACCCATCGTCGCGAGAATCGCAAACAGGGAGTCGATGTTTGATTGACCCGAGTGGTCGGTTCATGACACTGGAGGTCTATGAAGGGTTGGTCGCTGTGCTCCCAATTGTGCAATTGCCTGGGAGAAAAAGGGGAAGAAATGCAGCTGTCCCGACTGGCCCTGATGTGCCGAAAGTGGGAGAACTTGGAGATTGGACAACCGCGAGAATCGATGAGCTCTTTGTTCGCTCCTCTGCGTTTCTACATGTGCAGTCTGGATTACCGCGCTTGGCCTTGCTTTACGAAGATAATCAGAAGAAGGTTAGATTGGTGGTCAGAGAATTGCAGTACACCTCTGCTACGGCGAGCACGGGTGCAGACGCCACACTAGCGCACATAGCCGACTTTGCACAAGAACTAGACCTTGGAGCATCCCATCTTATACCAGTGCCAGCTCCATTAGGTTCGTTTCTTCCACTATGCGATGGTATGGGAGATAGTTCGGCAATCAGAGACTGACGATTCTAGGTGGCCTTCTTATTCTTGGCGAGACGTCTATCAAATACGTCGATGACGACAACAACGAGATCATCTCCCGTCCCTTAAACGAAGCAACCATATTTGTGGCTTGGGAACGGGTTGACAGTCAAAGATGGTTGTTAGCTGATGATTATGGAAGGCTGTTTTTCTTGATGCTTGTTTTAGACTCGGATAACCAGGTTCAAGGTTGGAAGTTGGATCATCTAGGGAACACTTCACGAGCCTCTGCTTTGGTATATCTTGGTGGTGGAATTCTATTCGTGGGATCCCACCAAGGAGATTCTCAAGTTCTTAGGATCGGCACTGGCTCATTTGAGATAGTCCAGACTCTGTCCAATATTGCTCCTATATTGGATTTCACAATTATGGATCTTGGGAACCGCACAAGTGAAAGCCAAACCCATGAGTTCTCGTCTGGCCAAGCTCGAATTGTCACTGGCTCGGGAGCTTTCGATGATGGGACTCTGAGGAGCGTGCGCAGTGGTGTTGGAATGGAGGAACTAGGCGTTCTGGGTGACATGGAACATATCACAGATCTGTGGGGACTGCAAGCCCAGACTAAAGGTAAAACTTTGGATACACTGCTTGTTACCTTTGTAGATGAGACTCGCGTGTTCCACTTCAGCCCCGATGGCGAGGTGGAAGAACTGGACCACTTTTTTGGACTGAGTCTTTCAGAGAATACACTTCTCGCTGCCAATTTGCCTGGTGGACGGATATTGCAGGTCACAGAGCAACGAGTACTCATTGCGGATGTGGAAGGTGGCATGGTTGTGTACGAATGGAGTCCGTCAAATGACCTTGTTATCACCGCTGCTTCTGCTAACGATGATTCAATGGTGCTTGTTATTGGGGGTGAGCTTGTGACTGTCCTAAGTATCAGGGATGAGGCACAGGTAATAACGCAGAAGAAATTCGGTGCCGATAGTCAAGTTTCCGGTGTCACAGTTCCTGCGTCGCCAACGGATGTTTGTGTTATTGGATTCCCTCAACTAGCTAAGGTATCGGTCTTCAAGCTTCAGGACTTGACCGAAGTGCATACTACGTCGCTGGGTCCAGCTGGCGAGGCTTTCCCTCGTTCCGTTCTTGTTGCGGACGTCCTCGCGGACAGCCCCCCTACCCTTTTCATCTCAATGGCAGATGGCAGTGTCATCACTTACTCTTTCAACATTGACGACTACTCTGTAAGTGGAATGAACAAATTGATCCTTGGGTCTGAGCAACCGACTTTTAAGAAACTACCCAGAGGCGACGGACTATACAACGTTTTTGCAACATGTGAGAACCCAAGCTTGATATATGGCTCCGAAGGACGAATTATCTACTCTGCAGTAAATTCGGAAGGAGCTTCTCGCATCTGTCATTTTGACTCGGAGGCTTATCCTGGATCAATCGCGGTGGCTACACCCCATGAGCTCAAGATCGCTTTAGTCGACACAGAAAGGACGACGCAGATCCAGACGCTCCCAGTCGGCGCAACTGTGCGCAGAGTTGCGTACTCCCCTTCAGAAAAAGCATTCGGTATCGGAACGATAGAGCGGAAGCTCGAAGACGGGGCGGAAATTGTAACGAGCCGGTTTATGCTCGCTGACGAGGTTCTGTTCCGACAGCTCGACTCTTTCGAATTAAGGCCCGAGGAACTAGTGGAGAGTGTGATTCGTGCAGAATTTCCAGCGGGCAAGGATGATAATGGACGAGATACGAGTAAGGATCGGTTCGTCGTCGGAACAGCCTACCTTGACGATGAAGGGGAAGAGTCAATCCGAGGTCGAATACTGGTATTCGAGGTTGACAATGGCCGAAAATTGACACAGGTTGCCGAATTACCTGTCAAAGGGGCATGTCGTGCCTTGGCTATGCTTGGAGACAAGATCGTAGCCGCACTTGTCAAGACTGTAAGTGATTGCCTAAGAGATTCATTGCTGGGGATACGTGGTTGACATGCTTTCAGGTTGTTATTTATAACGTAGTCAATGACAACTTCGGCTCGATGAAACTGGAAAAGCTTGCCAGCTACAGAACCTCGACTGCGCCGGTGGATGTGACCGTAACAGATAACTTGATTGTTGTCTCGGATCTCATGAAGAGTGTATGTCTTGTGGAATATAATGAAGGGGAAAACGGTCTTTCTGATTCATTAACGGAAGTGGCTCGCCACTTCCAGACTGTTTGGGCCACGGGCGTTGCTTGCATTGCAAAGGACACTTTCCTGGAGAGTGATGCGGAAGGAAACTTGATTGTTCTCCGTCGTAACCTCACTGGAGTTGAGGAAGACGACAAACGTCGGCTCGAGGTAACCGGTGAAATCTCGTTAGGCGAAATGGTCAATCGCATCCGGCCAGTTAATATCCAACAACTAGCAAGTCTGACGGTCACACCGAGGGCTTTTCTGGGCACGGTATGTGACTGCCCTGCACCGCACATCCCCTTGGCAGCATAGTACTAACCGTTATTTAAACTTTAGGTTGAGGGTTCTATTTACCTGTTTGCTATCATCAACCCGGAGCATCAGGACTTCTTGATGCGCCTGCAAGCGACAATGGCAGGCAAAGTCGAGTCGCTGGGCGAGATGCCATTCAATGAGTTCCGAGGGTTCCGTAGCATGGTCCGTGAAGCGAAGGAGCCATACCGCTTCGTGGATGGCGAGCTGATTGAACAGTTCTTAAACTGCGAGCCTCATGTGCAAGAGGAAATTGCTAGCTCGGTGGGTACAATGAGTGTCCACGAAGTGAAAGTTATGATAGAAGCGTTGAGGAGATTGCACTAGACTTTTTCACTTTTTATGTTTTTATAGTGCTTGCCTTCTCCAAGAGGTTCAGGGTTTGGATGTATGAATGTGCTTCTGGGCTAAGACGAGTCATCTAAGCACAGACCATTTTGGGATTAACGAAAATAAGATTAACTTAAGTGCTAAAAAATCAACTACCTCTGGAAAGGTCATCTACACCGTACTTTGATGAGACGTAATTCTTGCCCATCATACTACTGATTCAGCCAGATCGTGTGTACATAGCAGAATCAGAACAATTCTGAGGATGTCTATCACCCATTTAAACAGATTGAAAATGGTTTAATTATCTATATATATCTTAAAAGTACACCTGCAGCTTTACACCCACCCAGAGCTCAAAGAACCAAAATTAAAATGCCAATCAAACAATCAAATCAAGCCTTCTTGTCATTTTCCGAGTCACTCCAATCCAACAACTCCATAATCTGTTCCTGGGACAGCTTATCCGCATTTGCCTCGGCTTCCTTCAGACTCTTCATGTACTTCTTCTGCCTCTTCCTGGCATTCTTGGTCCATTCCGGTACCCCGCTAGCAGTTGCAAAGTCCTCCCCTTCCTCAATCTCATCATCGGTATTCTCAACTTCCCCAAGCACCTTCCCCCCACCGGTAGCACCACCCCGCAGTGCATTGGCCGATACCTTGGCCTTTTTGCCTCCGGCAGCCTCCCTCTTGGCCTGCTCCTTCTCCTTCATCTTCCTGCGGTCTCTATCGGACATTTTCTTGAAGAAAGCCTCAATGTACGGACGGATTATCAGGTAGCCGACCACCGAGAGAACGACCTTTGTCCAGCGGTTGACGCTGACTTCGGCGAAGGAGGCATAGAAGTTCTTGAAGAAGCGTTTGACGATGGTTTCGAAGAAAGTATAGAGTTGGCCGAAGAAGTCCTTAAGAGCCTCTGTGGCGACTGAGGTATCAGGGGAAGACATTTTTAGTATTTGGTAGCGGATTTGAGGAATGGGTGAGGAAGAACTGCGGGAGCCCGCGGAGGTAGTAGAAAGAGAGAATTGAGGTATTTTGATTCGATTGGTAGGCTTGGGAAGGACTAGATTGGAGGCCGGATACTCAAAGCAGAGCTTGTAAACCCTTCTTTGTTAGCGTATGGAAGGTTCGAGAGTGGATTGCCCGCTGGATGCCCTCTTTTTCCCTTGGTCTTCATTCGATGCGAAGATTTCCGTAACGGGAAATGTTCTATTGCGGCTTAGTGGCAGCCATCAGTCGGAGAATATTTTGTCCGCGTGAAGTGACGGCAACCAATCATAGACGACGTGTTTTGTTCTTGATAAGGCGCGTTTGTCTGCCAGCGCGCGTTTTGGTAGAGATAACCTCGTTGCTTCCTTCATTATCAACGCAGGTCGGCTTCATCAGGTCCCCGTGCAGAGCTTGGGCCGTTGATTACTTCCATTTCCCAACAACTATGGATCAAAACGAAGAAGTTGGCCTCGAAGAGGTATGTGGCATGGATCAACTAGTTCCTTAGCATATCTTACAACCTCTCTTCAAACAGCGCCTGAAATCTGCTCTTTGGCTTGCCATTGGGAAGATAGTCGATGAGGAAACCCTCAAACTTGGTGTGAACGCCACGCCTCAATTCATCGGGGCGTTAACAGAGATGGTCTGGACACAGATAGGTACGCCCATATCAAATACATTACATCCATGAAGTCTTCCGAGTGAGCAGCCACAGAGCTGTCGTCACATTTCGATCAATGTGGCGTTTAGGCTGACCATCTCTTGATAAACAGAAACTGTAAGCCAGGATTTAGAATCCTTTGCCAAGTAAGTGAAGCTTTTCAATTTGTGGGATGTATCTTCCCCTTGTTAGCGAGATTGTCACCTATGCTGTGTCTATTATTATTTTGCCCCGTACTTTCATAGAAACATCGGTATTTGGATCTTTCGTTGATTCGATGCTGACATATCCGGGATTTCCTGATTAGGCATGCCGGGCGCTCGACCATTAACATTTCCGACGTAATGCTGTTGGCACGTCGCAACGAGGGCCTGGAATCTATCCTCCGCGCTTTTGTCGACCAGCAACGTGGGGAAGAAACCTGAAATCTCAAGCATAACAGCGCTAGTGCCAAATTATGAATGGCCGGATCGATCTTGTCGAGTCATATTACAACATGTTCATTGGCGGCTTCTTTCCGCTGCCATTCGGATTCAATATAGCGCTCTCTGTAAGTGTAACCTAATTTTACTTATCCTCCACGATACGCAGCCTAACCCGTTCATGACAGGGACAATCTCCCAATTGAGCTTAAGCGCCAAGATATCCCATTGGCTTGTATGACGCCACTGACTTGTCACTCGCGTCAGGGAAGATGTTTCCCTAGCCCACGTGCCCAAAGCAAGGTGGCGCCTCGAACAGTGATGTGGCTCTGTCTGCCTTCCTGGACCGGA
The DNA here is from genome assembly GCA_001696595.2 of Aspergillus hancockii. NCBI lineage: Eukaryota > Fungi > Ascomycota > Eurotiomycetes > Eurotiales > Aspergillaceae > Aspergillus > Aspergillus hancockii. The sequence continues at coordinate 42,734 of MBFL02000131.1, read as the reverse complement.
GATTGTATCTGGACGAATCAGATGGTGTAGTATTGCCGATGCAAGCTTTACCGGGTGGGTGCTATTAACATCATGGATTGTGCAGTGATTCAATATCAGGTGAACATCCAAAGGAGCCCGGCCTATCAGATTTCAGAATTGTATATTTACATCTGTTCAGTTGTCGTTAGCAACGTCATGGCGACGTGTCCTGCAAATAATCTCGCCTTGATGAACCGCTACTTATAGAACCCATACTAAATAGCTTTCGAAATAGCACATATCGATAGTGCAATTGTACACTGCTCAAATGAAAAAAAGAACTATATCATATCCTTGCATATGTTGGACAGCAATTAGGCTTAGGATAAGAGAGTTTTGACAAAATGTTGAACACTGCTCTCGACGTTGGCACTGTTCGAGCAACACTAAAAACTACGCCCTCAATGGAAGCGGTTCGCTATCACGGTCGGAACGATATCCGTGTCGAGACAATCGATGAGCCCGTCTGTGACAGGGGCCAAGTTAAGGTATGCTCTCATTGCTCGAGTCTCATGATTACAAAAATGGTCCTTGCTGAAGCAATGAATACTAGATACGACCGGCTTTTGTAGGACTTTGTGGTAGCGGTAAGCTCTTCGTCACTTCGGTCAAAACATAAACTGACCTGAAACGAGATATACATGAGTATACCGCCGGTCCAGTGCTGGTACCCAATGAGGAGCCTCATAATCTAACTGGATGCTCGTGCCCAGTGACACTCGGCCATGAGTTCAGTGGCATCGTCGAAGGAGTCGGAGAAGACATAACTCATATATCGCCAGGACAGCGAGTGGTCGTGCGCCCAACCATCTTTGACCGAACATGCACTGCCTGCAAACGTGGCTATGAGCACTGCTGTGAGAATATCGGATTTATTGGTCTTTCAGGTACTATCCAGTCTCTGTTGTACGACGAATAGTGGGTGATGATACTTACGCATTCTGCAGGATACGGCGGTGGATTGGCAAAGTATCATGTGGCGCCGGCAGAGCATTTCTACCCCCTTCCTGATAATGTCTCCCTCGAAGCTGCAGCCCTTATTGAGCCTATGGCCGTTGCCTGGCATGCGGTCAATTTGTCGCCATTCAAGATGGGTGATAATGTCTTGGTTGTGGGAGGCGGGCCAGTTGGAATCGGCATCGTGCAGGTGTTGAAGCTACAAGGGGCCAAGAATATCATGGTATCGGAGATATATACGAAACGCAGGAACTTTGCGATTGAGTACGGTGCCACGCACGCTTTTGACCCCGGGCAAGAGGATGTAGTGCAGAAAGTCTTGGAGATCACAGACGGTGTGGGCGCCGATGTCATTTTCGATGCTGCCGGGGTGGAACAGGCATTGAACGGTGCCATTGGTGCGTGTCGTACCCACGGTACAATTATTAACGTTGCCGTATGGGAAAAGCGACCCGCTATACGAGTAAACGACTTGATGTACAACGAAGTTAGTTATACTGGATCCGCACTCTATGACGAAGGCTCGTTCAGAGCTGTCATCAAAGCTCTTGGATATGGTAGGTCACTCTAGCAATTCTCTGTTCAAATTGGAGCGATATTCTGACCATTTTCTACGTTCTAGGTCAATTAAAACCAGAGAAGATGATTACATCTAAGATCAAGCTGAAGGAAACGGTGGAAAAGGGATTCGAGACCTTGGTCAACGACCGAGAGGATCATTGCAAGATCTTGATCGATGTGCAAGCATCATAATGTGATTACCTTACTATTTTTAATACTTCTGCATGTGCGGATAGACACATCTAAGGTAGCAATTTGATTAGAGATTAGACTTCGTTCCCAAATATCTATTTTGTCATGCTTGTATCTGTCAGAGTCTAGCCTTCATCCACTGCCACAATAGATACTGCGGCTCACTCGCATTAGGTTTGTGCTAAACATAGAGATGATTAAGTAATAGTGGTGACGTTATGAACTCTATCTACAATTTGTTGAGCAGCAGATGAGTGGCTGTGCGGCTTGCACTTTGTGGCTTGCATTATGGCTGATACCTTGGCTCCAGTGGGTGGACGGAAGGGGAAATTTCCCAATGCGGTTGACACGCGACCCATGAACCCATGCGATGGAATGGGTTCCAGGGCCCAGTGGCCCCCGGCGAATCAGGGGATGTCCGGGCAAGCCTTAGTCACGATTTGCAGGGAACCAATGGTGACGAGTCCAGCGTCAATAATGACGTCTCAGTGGGCGTGACTTGTGATGGGGATCTTCTCTTCTGTCTCCGCCTCTCCTCTTTTCTTCGTCTTGGACTTCCAATCAGAGGCCTGTCGCACGCCGTCTTCATTCGTGGATCGACATGCTGGTGGTGTGGAAGCAATTGAAGGATTTCTCCTAGTTCCACAAGCCTTCAAGGCATCCAGGGAAATGCCTCCACCGATCTGCTTGCTGCGACACAATGTCCCCTGGGACCCGACCTTCCCAACGAGTTGCCTGTGACGGCACCTAGAAAGTGCAAACCTTTTCCCTCCTTCAGCCTTATAATACACCTTCCCCTGGAATTTTGTTGGAATTTGACCCTTAGCTTCACTCGACGGTTCCCTAGCTCTTTAAATCTCATACTATAACTCTCCGGCCTCGTTCTTAGTACCACTTTCCATATATACTATCCCCTTTGAGAGGAGTACGGCTACTGCCATCCGCTGCGAGGATGGGTTTTGGCGGCGTAATTCTCCGCTTCTTTAATCTAGCCATCCGCGTCCTCCAGTTCCTTGATGCTGCTGTAATTCTCGGAATCTTCTCCTTCTTTTTGGCTGTCCTTAGCCGTCATGACCAAGCCATTCCTCAATGGATGAAAGCAACTGAGGGTCTATCGGGGGCGGCTACCCTTTACGGACTGCTAGGCCTTCTCTTTACCTGCTGCTTGGGAGGGGTTGCTTTTTTTGCGACTCTGGCCGTCATCCTCGATGTGTGCTTCATCGGAGCGATGGTCGCTATTGCAATTATGACTCGCAACGGCACCCAAACCTGTTCCGGGCGAGTCGAGACTCCTCTGGGGACAGGCGACAGCAATGCAGAAGGGGCATCTAAAGTGAAATTCGGCTTTGCATGCAATCTCGAAAAAGTTACCTTTGCCGTCTCAATCATTGGAATGTGGGTCCTTGCACCCCCCCGCGCCCTTGTTGTACGCGCGCCAGATGTTTGATGCTAACATTTCTCACTAGCTTTTTCTTCTTGATTTCTATTCTCTTCCAGGTTCTCTATGCCCGTCACCATAAGCGCGAGAAGCGTTTCGGTCCGTCCCCGACTAACAATTACACGTATGGAACTCGCCCTCGTGCTTTCTGGCGTCGCAAGAAGAACAACCCGGATACTGCCAGCAATGACGATATACTTCCAACCCACCCTACCCCTCATGATGTAGAATTGGGAACTACATCTGAAAAGCCTAGTGGGTTGGGTAGTCTCTTCGGTCGGAATAAGAATGTCACTAGTACCACTCCCGGTGCGCCACAAAACGGCTATAGTCACGGCAACTCTGCCTATACGGGCAACTACTAAGAGGAGTGCAATCCATACCGTACTTTAACCGCGAGTGCTATGGGTTCACACCATTATACACAACGAAAGTATCAAAGGGTATAAAAATACAAAGCGCAGAGAAACATCGCAGTGGGTGGCCTTCAAGTCCAACCACATACCACATCACATGTCTATCTGTTCAAAAGAAAATAGGCAGTGGCTTTTCTATGTTGTCTGGCAAGGAGGGTGTTAACGTATATGATTAATGATTTGAAATAAGATACCAAGGTCTGTTTGGGTTTGATTGAGGTCAGCTTGTCTGTATAGTACTGCGCGGGATATTGTTTTTATCCTAGGATTTAATGAAATGAACTTACAATTGCTATAATCTAATATAATTTTCCTTCACATATCCGGTCTATTGCTTGAGTCATTGATTGTATTATAATAATGCAAGAATGCTCAAATGATAACTCCTACTATTGCTGTAATAGCCTCTGCAGCAGGTCAATATATGCTAATACTTCTCGCAACTCGTTTCCAAAGCTTATCATCGAACATCGACATATCTGGAATCCCTACTACCATCCAACAGATAGAAAATATCGATAAAATCAAGACAGGTCGATGACTCCTTTTCTGATGTACCTCCTTTCCGCATGAACATGTTTCGATAACATCTATGGTGACTTGAACAACGTCCTCCAAAGGTTCTCCCCTTCATAAACCAAAGGCTAAGAGAGAAGAGATGACAAGAAAAGAAAGATGACAGAAGGCATGACTACATCAACGTGGTGAAAAAGTGGAGATTAGAGAAATGTTCAACAGAAAAGTGTTTGCAAATTGCATTTGCGGCTATGTAAGATTATTACAGGACCTGAGATACGGGCTAACAAGAATAAAATTAAAAAACAATCGCCCAGAAGCACCGTATCCGAAGAAGAACAAATTACTGAACATAAAAATTCTTTGAAAAGTGGTATGAAGTTGACCCATGCTCGCTCCGGGCGAGGTAGGATCGATATCCTACCTCGCCCTACCCACTGCGGTGCATGGCGCCATGGCGGCAGCGCATGCCGGCGGCAACCGGTCCCATGAAGACGGGACTACCATTGGCACACATAGACCAGGTCTTGCCGTCCTCGCCGCATTGAATAGTACCATCGTTGCAAGGTGCGTCGCTGGGCTCGTGGTGCTTGAGGGGATGTTCAGGATGGTCGCTTCCTGCTTGGGAGATTGAGGGCGAAGGCGCCGCCTCGGCGGAAGAAGATATGCCGAACTTGGAAGTGACTTTGCTGGCGGAGGGAGAGGCGGAGGGCGAGCCGAGCTTCTTGTGGGCTGCTGAGCTTTTCGCACCGTGGGCTGCTGAGCTCTTCGCACCGTGGGCTGCTGAGCTCTTCGCACCGTGGGCTGCTGAGCTCTTCACACCGTGAGCTGCTGAGCTCTTCGCACCGTGGGCTGCTGAGCTGCTAGTACTGCTAGAGCTACTAGTACCGCTAGTACTGCTAGTACTGCTAGTACTGCTAGTACTGCTAGAGCTACTAGTACCGCTAGTACTGCTAGAGCTGGCGGTAGTCTTGGGGGATTTGGAATCGCCGAGGAATGGAGCAGAGCCTTTGCATGTGTAGCCTTTGCCAGAGAGGCTTCCTTCTACTGAGGGTCCGGGCTCCGGAAAGTTGACCTCTTCACCTTCAATGGTGGTGCAGCTGCCGGGTCCGCCGTTGTTGGCCTGGAAGACTTCTGGGAGGCTGTCGAAGCCGTCACGACGAGTGATTGGAGCTTTGGTAGTAGACGTCGCCTTCTCACGGTTCGCAGAGCCACCGATTGTGACTTGGGCGCAGTTCATGTACATTTCGCGGTTCCCGATTTTGTTGAACCATGTCCAGGCTAGCAAGGCCTCGCCGTTTGGAGCGTCGCTGGGGATCTTGAAATTGTACTTTTTCGGGATGGGACAGCCGCCTAGGATGGAGTGAATCACTCGGATGGTCTTTCCCTTGTCGTAGGAGAGACCGATCTGACACGATCCACCGCCGTGTGTAGCACTACCTTGCAACTCCATCTCGTACTCTTCGCCCTGGTTGTATGTGGCGACGGAATTGAAGTCATCGTTGGCATATCCCTTGCAAGGGTAGTCAGAGCCACTGGTTGAAAGTGGATTCGTGTATGAATAGTCCTTTTGGCTGCTGGCACTATTCAACGGGCTCCGAATTGGATATGGCTTGGACATCTGCATATGGGCGGACACAGATGTAGCCAGCAGGCCGCAGACAAAAGCGAGGCCCTTCATCTTGATGAGTACAGGGTTGAAGTAGTATCACAGACTTTTTTGCGCTTCGTGAAAGCCTGGATGTGTGTTAGATAGTCCGTGATTCATGAACCAGGTCGCAAGTACCTACCCTCTCGAGAGCCCGCAGCGGTCAATCCAAGAGCTAGTGATTTGATTAACGGTCTAGCTTGGATTACAAGATAGTCCTAAGGGCCAGCCCTTATAGCTAAACGGATCTTTTTGTATGTTCGTGGCGAAGGGGTGGGAGTAAACAAAAGCCTCAGGAACGCGGAGTTTAACTTTAGAAAGACAAATCAGGAACGCGCAAGCAGAGGCATCCAACCAGGTGGTAGATACCTTGAGTACCAGTAACACCGGCATGCTGGCGAGCTTCTTTCAGTAACCCTCAATGGTCAATAGAGGAATGGTGAATGCTGCGCGGAATGCTGATCCAAGGAGACTCCATGACAATGGGTTCACAGGTGCAGTACAGCAACCATTCTTCGGCTCAGTGCTTTTTTCTAGTATACAATAAGAGATTGCCATTGTGTTACATATGCTATTGAAGCTGAAGCTATGTTGAAACCCTGATTCAACTGGCACATAATCATCTCTCGGTGGGTACTCCTGTTTCATTCCTCCAGATAGCAAACCCTGGTGTTATAGAGCAGCATACCGAAGATCGTTGTCATGCAATGACGATGCATTAAGTGACAAAGAAAAAGGCACGTAAGGTAGCTATTAAACACATACAAATTGTAGGTGGAACACACACTAATGGTAAGTGACCTCAGGCGCCGAAAGCTCTCTGATAAGAAACCCGTCGTGGACCCCTTTCCCAAAGCTACTTAGCGTCCGCCCCACAGCTTCCTAGCTGCAAACATTCAAGTCAGTCACTTCTGCTACGATCTCCGCCCATTTCCATCTTATCCTACTCTTGCCTCCTTATGGAGGAACATGGTACTTACATTGTGTGACAAACTGACTTTTTTTTCTAAGAGCCATCATTTACACACACTTTTTGGTATATAGTGTAGTACTGGATGTTTCTGTGGCTTTGCTCCCACCGGCCAAGGACGTTACCCTTTCACCATGCCGCGCGTTACCATGACGTCGAGGAATTCGGCGTGTACTCGCGCCGGTTTCGCCACTCCTGCGCTCGTTGGATAACTCCCCAGGAGCCTGCGGCGAGCTTAATTTCTTCTCTTGCTCTACAGCATACGCACTGTCGTCGCTCACTCAACTACGATTCTCGTGTTGATCCCGTGTTGCATTCTTTCGCCTGCCGATTGCTGAAACCTGCAACGAGGTCGGTTACCGCGCCATCACATTCCCGACAGCCTAGAGGCGGTTCACGTGGCATAGCGGGTACTTCACAGGCCATAAGCATGCCGGCATCTGTGGCGTTGGAAACTGGAGACCACGTGAAGTCGCTGAGTGACGGAAACGTTGGACAGGAACAGGCGCGCTCATCAGAATTGTTCCAGGATGTTCCGCCGGACTCAGAGTCGGATGAGAATGTGCTTGTTGAAGCTGAGGAGCTCCAGGAGGCTCTATTGCGGCCCCCGCCTGTGAACAGTAGCTATCTGCCCCTCCCATGGAAGGGAAGGTTAGGTTATGTGAGCGTTAAATCTTCCGTTTTTCCCGTTCCCCCCCATGACGTTGTTCTCATGATTATAGGCATGCTTGAATACGTACCTACGATACTCGAACCCTACTGTTTTCTGCTCCCGAACTTGTCGCATCGCGTCCATATTGGAGAATCGACACCCGCTTCAAGACCCCTCACAACCTGCCCATGCGACGAAAAACCGCCCCGACCGGGATCAAACTCCCGATATTGCGCGGGGCCAGACATATGTTGAAGCACTGGGACTCGCTAATGCACGGGACCTACCAAAAATCCTGCGCTGGAATGACCGCTATGGCATAAAGTTCATGCGGCTGAGTAGCGAGATGTTCCCTTTCGCTAGCCACAAGGAATATGGATACAAGCTCGCTCCTTTTGCATCCGAGGTGCTTGCGGAAGCTGGCCGTGTAATCGCGGACCTAGGTCATCGAGTGAGCGTGCATCCGGGCCAGTTCACTCAGCTAGGGTCTCCTAAGAAGGAGGTGGTAGAGAATTCGTTCCGGGATTTAGAATATCACTCGGAGATGCTGCAGCTGCTTCAGCTTCCCCCACAACAAAATCGTGATGCGGTTATGATCCTCCATATGGGCGGCGTCTTCGGTGACAGGGAGGCTACCTTGGACCGGTTCCGGGAAAATTATAAAACTCTCTCACAAGACATTAAGAATCGTCTTGTTTTGGAAAATGACGACGTTAGTTGGTCGGTACATGACTTGTTACCTATCTGCGAAGAGCTGAACATTCCGCTTGTTTTGGACTTCCACCACCACAACATCATTTTCGATTCGAGCCAAGTCCGCGAGGGCACCCAAGATATCATGGGTTTCTTTGATAGGATCAAGGCTACTTGGACCAGAAAGGATATCACTCAGAAGATGCATTATTCAGAGCCGATACCGTCTGCAATCACAAATCGTCAGCGCCGGAAGCACAGCGACCGCGTGTCCACCTTACCTCCGTGTGACCCAACAATGGACTTGATGATCGAAGCTAAGGATAAAGAACAGGCTGTGTTTGAGCTGATGCGGACTTTTAAGCTCCCTGGTTATGAGCTTTTCAATGACATGATTCCACATGTTCGTACTGACGAGAATAAACCATTCAAGCCGCCTCGCAAGTCTACCAAGAAAAATGGCGGCTTTGTCGATCTTGAGGGACAGATTCCTCCCGCGCGAACTGTTCCTGAAGAAGAAGTTGGCATGGGAGGGCCGGAGAGGAGAGTTTATTGGCCTCCGACTATGGAGGAATGGCTTCGACCCAAGAAGATCATCCGTAATAAAGCAGTGCAGAGCCCTCGGAAACCTCGTCAAACAAAGAAGGCTGGTAGTGGAGCTGGCGAGGCCTTGGAGGAGGACGGCGAGGTAGACAGTGTCTTGAATATACCGGTCTTCACGCCTCTTTCCAAGATGTCCCAGCGGGTTCAGCGCACCTCTAGCGTGAAGAAAGCCCCCAGTCGGAAACGAAAAGCTTCTTCGCCCGCCGCCACTACTTCTCCTTCTGCTACTGACAACGAGATTTTGCCCGAGACCCCCGAGCTCTCACGGGCTCAGAGTACTGGAGTTCGTCGCAGTCGACGGGCAAAGCCAGCTAATTATGCCGAGGACAGCGAATCCATGTGATTTGCCCTCGTTTCAGACCTTACTGCACGTACACGATTTGCGGTCGGGTATTGCGATATGCATACTGATGGGCGTGCAATGGACTCAATTATAAGCTTAATCTTCTGATTACCGCGCCAGACGCCGCGCCCTTTCTGCGTTTTTCTCTACACTGCTTGATCGACTGACACGCCCCCGTTTGGTCCTTCTCTTAGGCAAGATCTCTGCGTGTGTAGGATAATACGCTCCGTTTCTCAGTTGGTTAGTAGACTTGGACTCAGCCAACTGTTATTTTCTCCCTTGTCGACCTATCTGACTCCGGCTTACCTCTGCCACTCCTATTTAAATACACTCGGGAGCGACTAGATTCTGAAGAGGAAAAGCGATTTGGCCACAATTATGTACCATACATGCTTATAAGCCTATAGATCACAAGATATGTAGACCAATGCCAATGAAATAAATGTTAGGAGTGATTGGTGTACATTCAATTACATATTTAAAGCTTCTGTACTGCAGGACGAGTACGAGAAGCTTTTGACTAAGGCAAGGTACGATGTAAATATCCTTCCCCACACCCTTTCCCTGGGGTGAAACCCCACGCTTCATTGAATGTTTCCCTCCCTTCAGTAGCCCTCTAGAATTTAATATCGTGATCTGTACTATGTTACTATCTATTGATCTTTCAACAACCATTTTTCTTGTATGTTGAGAACATCATGACCATACAGTGAGGTGGTACACTGACATCACCGCGCTAAAAGTGCATGTGGGCTGGGGAGATGACTGGCAACACATTTCCGTGACACACACACAACTCCAACCTTCTCCCACACCTCTTGAACAAGCACAAACACCGAACCTTAGTATACTGATACACTCCTGAAATACCCACAGATACCCAAATCACACTCCGTTCACCAGGATACCGTGGCGCTGAAATCGTTTCCTCGTAGTCGCTGGCGCGCTCCTCCGCCGAGCCTCCCCGCTAGGCGACCACCATCCCCACAACCTCTACCTTCCCTCCCTCGTTTCTCTGCTCGAGACCGCGGACCTAGACAAGATAATCTCTTCCGCTTCCTCCGTGTACTCGTCGGGCCTAACGCGAGCCGCCGTGCCCAGTCTCGCCTTTGGGGTTTCCGCCACGAGACGATCCCCGCCCTCCGCCATCGAGCCCAGGCTAGCGTATACCGAGCGATTCTTCGACGGCAAGCGAGAGTCTTACAGAGGCAACAAACTGGTAGGCGGGGAGTGCTAGATTTACTTGTCGGGAGAAAAAGACGGCTGAGGAGATCGGACACTGGTGGTGGGAAGGTGGCGATTGCGGCCCCAATGTCACAATACTTATCGTCGGCATCTTCGTGGGGCTCGGGGAGCGGTGCCGGTGGTGGACGTCGCAAGAAAGTATATGAGTACCTAAAGGCTGCCAACGAGCTACGCCAGACCTATGCTGCGCAATGGGCGGCGCAGATAAACCCATCGCGAGAGTATGATGAGGAGTATTTGAAGAACACACCGGGGGCATTTCCGGATGTCGAGATTGCACGGTCCGGAGATGAGGAGATGGTGATATTTCCGAGTTATGCGAGGCGATTGGTCAAGAACCAGAACGGCCATAGGCAGCGCCGGGGATCGACTTCGACGATTGATGAATATCGGGGTGTAGCTGATGAGACGGAGCTGGAAAGACTTGAGCGGGAGATACTGGAAGATGAGAATGCGGTCGTCGCGGTTGATGTGCGAGGCTCAGTATATGCACCTCATCGCGGGCCGATGACTCGAAAGCATCGCTTGATGATCGCGCTTGCAAGGAAACTAAGCGGCATCCCCGCTCCGAGCAGCTCTTCCGCTGATGCCGAAGAATCTAGTTCCGACGTTGCTTCTGTAGGGAAGATGTCGGGTAAGAGGGATGATGAGCTTGTGGATGTTGAAGCGCAATCGATAGTTAGAAACGCGGAAGGAAGAGTAGATGCGGCTTGGAAATCCAGTGCGTCAGAACATGAGGGCGAAGCGACCCCTGAACGTCCTTTACAGAGGACGACAACATCATCATCATCATCTATGGTCGAGCCTTCTCAGCTGAGCAAGGACGAGCTTTCGATTGCGAACGCCCATCTCATGGAGAGACTCCGCCCATTCTTGACGAATCCGAGGAATCAGTTACCCGTGACGGTATTCTTCTTCAATGATGGAAAGAGCCAGTCGAGAAGCGTCCTGACTGATGAGTCAGGCCACTTCACGTTACGAGCAGCACTACCATTCGTTCCGACTCACATTCGTGTCCTGGCATCGGAGGATCTGTCTGCTGTGAAGGCGGTCGAGGTTATCGAGCCTAGTGGTGTCAGTCTGATTAGCGATATCGACGACACGGTGAAGCATTCAGCCATCGCAAATGGCGCCAAAGAAATGTTCCGGAACACGTTCATCCGCGAGTTGAACGACTTGACTGTCGATGGAGTCTCGGAGTGGTACAATAAGCTGGTGAAACAGGGTGTCCAGATACACTATGTCTCCAATTCACCATGGCAACTTTATCCATTGTTGGAGCGCTATTTTAAATTGGCGGGTTTGCCTCCTGGATCCTTCCACCTCAAACAATACAGCGGTATGCTTCAGGGAATCTTCGAGCCTACTGCAGAGAGGAAAAAGGGTTCTCTTGAACAGATACTGCGAGACTTTCCTTCTCGCAGGTTCATTCTAGTCGGTGATAGCGGCGAGGCAGACCTCGAAGTCTACACCGACATTGCCCTGTCCAACCCGGGGCGGATCCTAGGAATCTTCATCCGTGATGTCACCACGTCATACCGGAAAGAATTCTTCGAAAAGTCAGTCGATTACCTAGAGCATCAACCGTCTCGCACATGCAGCGTCCCTCAACTCGGCGACGCCAGCGATGCCGCAAGTAACCGCCCTTCACTACCACCTCGCCGGCCCCGTGCACCAGAAAACCCATCTTCAGATGCCATAAGCCTGGATAACGCTGACCTGATTGACCTCCGCGACGACGAAGACATCCAATGCGACACGACAAAGCTCAACGCACGCACACCACCAGCCAAACCATCAAAGCCATCCACCCTGCGAACCGTCTCATCCATGTCAGACCAACGCGGGAGAGACACCCCATCCAAAATCGAAGATGCCATAAAACGGAAACCAGTCCCTCCCCTACCACCCCGTCGTTCATCGCCAACAAAACAAGACGCCCAAGACGATACCCCGAACCCCCTCCCAATCCGTTCCAGAACATTCAACGAAGCGGGACCGCATGAACCCACCCGATCAAAACAACCCCCTCCACCACCTCCACCCCGCCGAAGCAACACAGGCGCAACATCATCATCATCAACATCGACATCAACCACCACAAGTTCCAATCCCAATGCCAACCGCCCTCCACCCCAAAAGCAACCCCAATCATACCCCACAGCCGCAGCATCAACCGCTCTGCAGTACGCCTCCGAACGCCTAAACTGGTCTGCTTCTCCTTCCAATCTCCTTCGCGCAAATCCGTCGCCGGCAAGATCAAGCACAAACAGTCTAGACAGCGACCAACAATCAGCGTCGGGATCTGCTCCTCCCGCTCCGTTACCTAATAAGCGGGAAGAATTGTGGCGTCGACGCTGGGAGCGGGCTCAGGATATCCTGGCCGACAAGGGCGTGGTACTGGGTAGCTGGCGAGTTGGAACGGATATTCAAGATGTCACGGTGTGGTTGGTACAGGAAGCCATGAAAGATGCTCGTTCAACGTCCCGCTTGGATGCGAGGGGGAACTAAATCGGTGCATAGAATATGAATTGGAGCGGATCAATTTGCGATTTTCATGTATATAAGCATATGTATGGCTGGCTCTGGCCTCTATTTAGACTCACGATATAAGTATACCCACTCCTTATTATTGCAATCTAGTCGCCTTTCTTACTTGGCTTTGTATTGAACGAGGATTTGTCGCAACATGTCAGGTAGTGATCTGCAAAACTCTACGAAACCTGGAGTAGAAAATTCGACGAATGAGTAGGTTAGGTCAAATTATTGACAGGAATCAAGAAACAGAAATCTTTCTACTAAAGTAGTATATGCAACAAGCAAACAATCTCTATATATGCAATTGATAATATTCAAGAACCCAATAACGCCCTCCGTCTCGTAATCTTTTTTTCTTCTAGAAAATTGGAGAGTCACGTAAAACCGTTCATATATATCAATTTGGCCTGTTCGCCTTCCATTCGCCCAACCAGATATGGTCTCTTCCCCTGTCTTTTTCCTTTTCTTTTTTCTTGTATCACTGCAAAGAAGAAACAATAGCTTCAATCTCAGCTCCAATATTAGACACAAGCTCATCAACTTCCTCCTCAGAAATAGCCCCACCCTCAACACGAACACCAAAACCAATAGTATCAGTCTTCGGGTCAGGGCCAATATCAATGTAAACATTCTCATCCGGAAGGAGAGAAGTGTCCAGTGTGGAGATAGAGGTAGACTCTAAACCAGGGAGAGGATCGGACGGAATAAAGTCCGTTGGAACACCGATGCGTAGAGGCAGGAAGATCTCCGTATTGTCTTCAATTTCTGTATCCGGGATGGCATCGTTTGAAGACGGAATGGAGCTCTGCATCCATAGAAGATTTACCCATGTGTTGAACAATGGAGACTCAGCTTCGACCCAGCGGAGGACGTCCCGTAGTGAGCTTTGTTCGAAAGAAACGCGTTCTGCGAGGGAGGATTGAACGGCTCGGACTTGGTCTAAGAGCTTGCGCTCAGACGTGTCGCTAGAGATGACGTCGGGTATTGTAAACGGGTTCACGTTCAGACATGGTCCTGAGAGCTTCTCAATGTTGGGGAACGAGGCTGAGCGACCGGTTTGGTATAGACCCATTGTAGGACTTGTTGAGCCGGTTGTTCGAGCAAGGGATCTAGCAACAGCTAGGAGGACGACAGCTTGGAGACTTAGACCCACTGAACGGCATATGCTTTCCATGTGGGATAGGTTTTTAACCTTTTCCCATGCTCCAACGAATATTTGGTCTGGGATCTGGGTGGTCTTTTGCCTAGAGCTGATAACAGTGCGTGTGCCGGAGCCGAGGGCAGAAGCCCAGTAGGCCTTCTCATCGACTTCCTGGAGGGAGCGGACGGAGTAGTCGATGAAGGAGAGAAAGTCTGGGTTTGATTCCAAAGATTGACCACGGTAAAGCTTTCCAAGATCCGAAACGAACATTGGCATTGTCCAAGCATCATATGCAGCATGGTTGACTAGGATGAGGATTCCGTCCCTGTCGTCAGCCTTCAGAAGGCGTAGTCGCACCGGAGGGACAGAAAGCGAAGAAGCATGTAAAGCCTCTTCCTTTGCCTCTGCCTTAGCTGCCTCTGTTATGGAAGCGGAAGACTCGATAACCTTGAACGTCTCCGCATCACGCGTCGCCTGTTTCATGACAACCTGAACGACTTCAGATGGGGAAATGGCTGCGAAGCAGGTCCGTAGTACTAGATGTCTTTGACGAAGTTGGTACCACGCTTCTTCAAGCTTCTCAGCATCGATACGTTCCGTGGTGAAGTATGGCCAAGCAGGTTCGAACAGTTTCCGACCAGACTTCAACCAGCTGACGAGGTGATAGTATTGACCACTAAGACAAGGAAGGATTGTCTCAATAGACTCTTTTCTCAAGTTTAGCTGTCCTAAAACTGCCCTTTCGACTGTATCGTAGTCTTTGATAAGTGTATACTGGGGCTTAACTGTCGGTTCTGTCATAGGTCGGATACGTTGGCTGATTCCACGTAAAGTGTTGCCCTGGAGAATGTCGGCCACACCTGTCTTCAGACCCTTAGATCGACAAATTGAAGCAATGCGAATCGCTGACAAAGAGTCCAATCCAATACTGAAAATGCTGGTACTGGGTTTGATTTCTTCAATGGGTACACCGGAAATCTCTGCAAGCACAGACCTTACGAGTGTTTCGTGAGGAGGTGCATCTGAGTGTTCAACGAGTTCCCCTTGAGGTATCTCTAGAGACAAACTGAGAGGTAGCTCTCCGAGTCGTTCAGGTACAATAGTAGTGCATCTGGTTGGATGCTCGATGATATCCTTGAAGGCAGCTGCAAAGCCATCGATGAAGCTATCCAGTGACTGCTGTGACATGTGCTGCCCATTGCAAGAGGCGCTGACGATGATCCCGTCTCGACCATGGTCAACTTCAACATTTAGTTTATACTCAGCTTGAGCAGCATAGCCATCTGTCTCGTACGGCTTCCAAATTTGTTGTTCCTCGAGGATGCTGCCCGCAAAGTCTGCACTCTTTTGGAAAACGAAAAGTGTGTCGAAGAGAGAAGAAGATTTCAATGTATCGGCCTTCCTGAGTGAGCTCTGGACAGCCCGCAAAGGTGCGTGTTGATAATCTTGTGCTTCAGTCGTAAGTTGCTGCAGCCGTAGCGCCATTGCCTTGTTACTTATAAATTTCGGCTCAAATGTCACTCTTTGAGCAACAGTGTTGAACAGCGGTCCAAAGGTACGTTCAGTTCCTGGGAGTGAGCGGCCAGCAAGGACTTGTCCAAATGCAACGTCGCGCTTTCCAATAAGGCGTGCAAGTACTTTAGCATAAGCTAGAATAGCTACACTTTGAACTGTAACCTCCATCTTCTTACAGGCATCAATAACCAGAGGCAAATCAAGGTTTACCCGGTTTTCCGAAAGCAACATGCGGTCTAAGGATTCGGAGACAGGTAGTTGGGGGAGCCCAGCGACTTCATATCCAAGCAGCTTACGTGTCCAAAAGTCGCAGGATTCATCTTGTCCATCCAGGACATGCTTAACTGTTTCAGAGAACTGTGGTCTCTTCGAGGGAGATCCGTCATTATATGTAATGGCGAGGTCCTCGAAGAAGAATGGTAATGAAGCACCATCGTAAAGAGCGTGGTGCATGACAACAACAAGAAGCCTGCCTTCGGGCTGGTTGACTATTACCGAACGGATAGGTGGAACCTCGAAGGAAGACTCTTCACTAAACGAGAAGAGTGCGCTGACCTCGGAGAGAGCATCACAGCCAGAGGGCAAGTCAAGTTCTTGCCACTGAAGAGGGGAATCCGCATGCACAGCACCGATCCAGGAAGAGCCGAGTTCCCCTATCATATGGAAAGATGTGCGCAGGATATCATTCCTTTTAATGACTTCTTGAATCGCATCCCTTAATTTAGCGGCGTCTACAGAGTCAAAAAGTTGAACCGGGTGTGGATAAACGTAAACCTGTCCTCCGGAGCTAAGGGTCTGCGTGATCACCCCAGATTGCAAAGGCGTACTCTTGAACATCGCTGTGATATAGTCATCATCGCTGAGGAGGCGTACTTGTTCGTGGAAGGTGTCAAGAGGGATGTCGGTAGTTCCATCAACATGTTTACCGTTTGTCTTCGGTTGATCAACAGAGGATTGCTCGATGTGCCCTGACAACGCGCCAACACACGAGAAGCGCATGACATCGGACGATGAAGCGTTAAGCCCTGCTTCACGCAGCTTGCGTGCGAATTGAATGGCGGTTACAGAATCAATGCCAAGGCTCAGGAATGAAGCTCCCTTGGAAATGTTCGCCAAGCTCAATCCACAGAAAGACACAATCAGCTCACGGATCTTGATTTCTGTGCTGGACCATGCTGCCTCATCCCATTGGGTAGAAGATGATAGGGAATTAGTGCCCTCCAATTGAGGAAGGTTGAAGTTGTTTAGGAAGAGACTTTCACCTGACACGACACTTGATAGTACAGCGTCCATCTTTTCGAGGAACTCCCCTCCATTATATAGAGAGCCGAACGCAGAGGAAAAGAGACAATTAAGATTGATCGTATCCGTGCCTTTATTTGCCTCGACTTCGACTGCGAGTGGATATTCAGCAGGCATGTGGCTGTCTAATTGCCGCCAAAGATTGTGTTTTGACGGTTCGGTAGCTCTGATATACGAGAATAGGCAATCAAAGAGAGGAGTTTGGGAGTCTAGCCAGCGCTGTATGTGCCTCAAGGACGTATGCTGGAAATCAAGTGACCTGACAGTCGATTTTTGAACATATCTAATCACGTCAGCAACATTATCTAGTCCGTTGGTATTGAGACGACCAGGGATAGTAGTGATGCAAGGAAGGAGTACAGAGTCCGCCCCAGGCACAGATACAGCACGACCAGAAAGCACAAGTCCGTACGTCACATCTGATGCGCCAACTGTATCAGCCAACAAAAGTGCAAAAATAGCCTGCATCAATGATGGTACTGTTGTCTGAAGGCTCGCAGCGCGGACCTCTAACTCTGAAAGCTTGTTACCAAGCTTCCTGTGCGCAAGTGTTGGACGCTCCATGGTACTGTGGTCTTCTCGGAAGAGTGTTGGATGACAACCTCCTAGAAAAGCAACCCAGTGTTGTTTTGCCTTGTCTGAATCTTGATCATAAACGTGTTCAATGAACGCCGAAGGTACACCTCTCTCTGGAACCGACTCCCCCGTATAACGAGCAACAACGTCTTCCATCAACATTGTGAAGGACTCCCCATCGTAGAGAGAATGGTGGATGGAGATGAATAGGGCTAGTGGCTCCTTGGTATCAAAAGCCTTTGCAAGATGGAATCGCACAGGAGGTGCTCTGAAAATGTTGGAAATTATGTCGCGGGAGATTTCCCCTTGTTGAATCTTCAGAGTCTCGATCGATTCATCTAGGTTGCGATATTCTCCCTCCGTCCAACGAAGCTCCTCAGAGTCGGTCGAGAAGACCACTTGTACCATTTCCTTATCCAACGGAGCGAAAGCAGTCCTCAAGATTTCATTGTCATTGGCTACGGACTGCCATGCGGACTTCAGCTGGACGACGTCAACCTGTTCGAGTTGAAGAACAACATGATTGATATAGAGTTGATCAGCCTCGCTGTTGATGGAGCGGGCCACCAAACCTTCTTGAAGGGGCAAACAAGGACGGATAGAAGCGATCCTAGACAGCTCGACTCCAGCAGGGGGACTATTTCTATACTGAGATTCCAAGTCAAGAAGGCTTTGGCGCATGCTCGACAAGGTCTCCTGTTTCTTTGATGACAATGTGTTTCTTGGCAGGCGTGCAAGCTGTTCAATAGCCGGGTTGCTCATAACAAGAGCGACTGTAGCTGCGTAGCCAATTTTTCTAAGTCTGATGGAGAGTCCTATGGCGCTCAGGCTGTCTAAGCCAATCTCAAAGATGTTTGTCATAGGACCGATGGTGTAACGGTTCGTTGAGATAAGGGTACAAATTTCCTTCACCACAGCCTCTTCGTCAGTGGTCAAGGCTCGACTTATAATGGTACTGTCCTTGTTGACCGGATTGTTTCCTTGAAGAATAGCTGCGAGAGGGAGGTTCGTGAACATGGCATGAAGATCCTTAAGGTTCGCCTTCCCAGACATTGGTGCCAATGGAATAAATGTTACGGGTAGGATGAGTTCAGGAACCATGTATGCTGGAAGCTTCTTTCTGAGGGTGTTCTGGAGTTCCTTACCCAAAGTTGCGATATCAGATTGAACAAAGGTTGCACTCTCATCTGGCTGATGGCGACGAGCATCTGACCGTGCGATGAAAGAGATAAGTTGCACTCTCGCGAGGTCTGGATGTTTGACAACGGTCGTGACGACAGTGATGGGAACAGGCGACGATGAACGGAGCACTTCAGAAACTTCTCCTAGCTCCAGCCTTTGCCCGCGGATCTTGGTTTGGTCATCACCGCGCCCGAGGTACTCCACGGAATCGTCTGGCATTAGGCGTCCGATATCGCCAGTTCGATATATTTTCTCTCCATTTGGTCCCGTGGCAAAACCAGCGGCATCGGGTCTGTTGAGGTATCCTTTTGCAACGATATCTCCACTAAAGACTAGCTCGCCAGTTTGGCCTCTGAGAGCATAGTTTTCTGTACCAGGGATCATAACATGACAAGCACAGGCAGTTAGAGGTCGTCCAATGTCTCGCATATTTGTTCTTTTGCCAACATGGGCGAAAGTACACCCGATTGTCACCTCAGTTGGACCATATGCGTTCACGAGAGCAATGTGCGATTCTGCCCACGTGTCCAACACTTTCTTGGATATTTTCTCACCTCCAACAGTCATAAATTTCAGCTTGGGACAGTCCTCTGGTCGTACTTCTGATTGATCTATTAGTGATGGTACAAAGCTTGCATGTGTAATCTCCCATTTTGAGAGTGTTGTTTTGATATCGTTCAAAATCATGGCCCTTGGCGCGGTCACTGTTGCCATTCCTTGGCGCCAGGCGTAAAACATCTCCAGGAGATGAGGATCAAAGGCTCGATTTGCTTGCGCGAGATACCTGCCAGTTCCTCCCAGCTCTAGTGTACCGGGTGCCACTTTAGTGCAGAATTCATTGAATGACTCGATAAAGGACGAAAGGTTACGCCTCGTGACCATGACACCCTTGGGCTTGCCAGTAGATCCGGATGTAAAAAGGAGATATGCGAGATCATCCGGGTGAGACTGGTAGTCTCGGTCCTCAAAGGGCATTGTTTCCACCATGTCCTGAAAGCTAGAACTATCGACACAGATGACGAGACATTTCTCGGGGACTTGGAAGAATGACGGCGTGTGTTGTGACTCGGTGAAGACAATGGGGCAATCTGCATCCTCAGTCAAGAATGCTTTCCGCTCTGCTGGAAGACTTTCATCGATCGGAAGATAAGTATTACCAGATTTGAATATACCGATGATAATTGAATATGAGGGGAGGTTTCGACCACAGCAAACACCAATCATCCTATTCTTGTGTCCGTGTGCAGCAAGAAAGGCTGCCACACGATTAGCGTTGATGTTAAGCGTCTCATAAGTCCAAGCTTTCTTCACAATTCCTTCAGGGTTTATGTCACTTGCGACTTCGACAGCAATCCATTCTGAGTGTTCTCTGGCGTTCTTTTCCAACCAATAGGTTGGGTTAGTGTGAACTGAATCACGAACGGAATCGGGAACAGGTCTAGTGGATATGGACTTCAGAACCGTTGGAAGATAATTTGCAAGGTTAGCTAATGGCTTGTCAGGGTATGCTAACATGGAACTGACAAAGCCATCGATTTGACGCACAAAAAGCGACAGTTGCTTCCTACTCATCAGACGGCTATCTGAAGATGCCTCCAAGACAAGAGTACCGTCGGCATGGTGGAAGACATTCAGGGCCATAGGATGCTCGACGTGCAAGCCAATTTGATCCTCTAGCTCCTGCCAGATATCAGACTGGGCAGGGCTCTTGGACTCATTCGCTACATGGAAGTTGAAAATAGCTGGGTACAGTGCCCCCCCCCTTGGTCGATTGAGCATCTTACGGACGTCACGAGCGTGGATATGGCGATATTTCCATGACTGAACGGAGATTCGTTGCTGTTCTGCCAAAAGATCGCGGGGACTTCCTTGTGGATGGAACGGAATGGGAACAACGGATATTAAAGGGCCAATTCCATCCTCAAGGTCTGGATGCAGCACACGATCGGAAAGTGTTTCAGCAAAAACTGTTGCTGGGATTCCGAGGTAACAAATTGAGACATAACCCCATGCTGCTCGGATGATGGAAGCAATGGATGACACTCCCAGCTGAGCCGCGGCAGATTGAAGTTTTGTAGTTTGTTCTGTTAATGGGATCTCCTCGGAGATGAGCTCGTATTCCTTTTCAACCCCTGGTTCTACTCGTTCCCCTGTAAGGTCAGGCCAAACTGGAACATCGAGGTCTGAAAACTTCTTTAATTCAGATGCCCAAAAGTGGCAAGTTTCCATATTCCTCTTTTCATTCGGAAGAATGATTGAAAGCGCGCTACTAAGCTGTTGCCTAGAGGGTGGCTTATACGTGTAAGCAGATTGCACACCCTTCATGACTAGGCTGAGGGAAGGTTCGTCATGGATAGAATGGTGTATAGTAAGAATCATTATTCTTTCATCACCCTTGTCGAACACAGTAACGGCCCATGGTGGGTGTTTGAAGTATTGTCGTTGGTTCCTTGTCATAACCGCCTCAATCCGATTGTCGCGCAGTGCCATATAATCTCGTTCTGTACACTTGTGTTCTTCCCAGTCCAAAGCAGGTAGCTTGTAAATCAGCTGTAAGATGCTGAAGTCGAATATATCATCGCCACTGTTGTTGACTTCGGCCACAGGGATGAATCCAGTTCTCAAAGCCTCCGTCTTTTGGCAGACTGCATACCAAGCCTGCTTGAGTCGTACAAGATCCACCGAGGGGTCGAGAGAAAAGAAATGATTGCTCCAGTACATGTTATACGTTCCCATAGTCTCACTGAGTAAACTTTCCTGAATTGTAGTAGCGCGTACCGTAGTGAAATCCTCCTGCACCTTTTCTGTCACCAAGGCATGCCATTTCTCGTTAAATTTCTTCAGGTCAAATGCCTCTGACGCAGCATTGTCGGTTTTGTTAGAAGAAGTGGCTAACTTTACAAAATCTTGCACAGTGACACAGTTGAGTACTTCGACAACTGATAGTTGATAACCGGCTTCTTTGAGCCTGGATGCAAGGCGGACAGCGCGAATTGAATCGATACCTAAACTTCCGAGCCTACTGGACTTGGTAATGGCCGATGAAGAGATATTGGCTAGTGACGCGATCATATCAATTATCTGTGTAGCTGTAGCAGTGTCCGTGCCATTTCCAGGCTCTTTGCCGGAAGCTGCATTCTCTGGGTTCAATTGAATTTCCCAACTATCGATGTCAATTGCGGCATATGCAGCTTGTAGTGCTCGACGGTCAGTCTTGGCAGATTGGGTTCTTGGAATGTTTTTTGCAACCAAATACACGGTTGGGATCATGTGGCTAGGGAGACTGGCATGGGCCTTATCACTTGCAGCACTAGCGATCTCTAATGCCGTTTCATTTTGTATCAAGAGTTGGTCATGTTGTGCAGGCGCAGCTTCAGGTGCAGAAAGGAAAGCAACTAAGACACTGGTAGGTCTGTCGGGGCGACTAAGGATCATGGTCTCGATGTTCTCAACCGACGGGTGACAACCACCAAGAGCAAAACTGATTTCACTGAGCTCTACTCTAATACCACTGAGTTTGACCAGGTCATCGGTACGGTTGAGATACTCAAGTGATCCATCGGCAAGCATTCGCACCAAGTCACCAGTGTAATAAAGAGTCTGCGCGGCCTCCTCGCTCCAAACATATTTCGCTTTGGTGACATCGTCTTGGTTCAAGTAGCCGGGAGAAAGCTGGGAGCCACCCAGTGCCAACTCGCCTACTGCATTTTTCATTACCATGCGCTGATTCTTTGTAACGAAAACAGATACAGTATCCATAGGCCAGCCGATGTTAGCACTCTTCACATTCTTATGTTCATTTCCGAATTCCCTGATTGTCGAGACAATGGTTACTTCAGCAGGACCGTAGGTATTGAAAGCGCGCATATCGGTGCCCCAATCATCAGCTACTGATTGTGTCAGTTTCTCGCCAATCATGGTAATTACCTCAAGCGTTTCACAGCTCTTTCTCGGCACCCCCGTTGCAAATGCAGGAGTAAGATGTGCATGAGTCGCCCCGGTTACATTTGCGAGTTTGGCGAAGGAGCCGAGCATTATTTCTCTTGTGGCGGAGATGAGGACTCCTCCTAGGCTCCATGTGTAGAATATGTCCTGGATTGACACATCGAAAGTATACTGCGAGAACTGCAGGCATCGAACAACACCGCCATTCACGTCTGTTGGAATATCCTTGCAAAGCGATTTCATACTGGATACAGCACTAGAATGCTTGATAGGAACACCTTTCGGTGCTCCCGTTGTGCCACTGGTCCAAATGAGATATGCGATACCATCTGGGCTTGTCCTTTGTCTAGTGGTAATCCTCCCACTGTTCCATTGAGTAGAAGTATTTAACGTAAATTGGCTGACATCGACAACATCGACCCCAACTGGAATGGAACCTCCAGGTGGGTCACCGTCAATACTAGACACAAGAAGAACCTTCGCGCCCGTACGAGCAATCAGATCATGGCGACGTTGCGCAGGAGAGGATGTATCAATGGGACACCAAGCACCACCGGCTTTGAGAATTCCTAGTATAGCGACATACAAGGCCGGACTTTTCTCAATACAAATCGGTACAGGAGTATTTGTCAGCGAACCACAGTGATCAAGTAAGTGCTCAGCGAGATTGTCAGCCATGGAGTTGAGCTCCCCGTAGGTCCACGATATATTGCGTGGGTTGCTATCATCATCCAAGTCACTCTTGAACACCAGTGCTGTGTCATCTGGATGCGATTCTGCATGTTCTTCAAACCGTGAGTGTATCAATGCTCCTTCTGTTACTTCAGGGGCAATAGTTGGTTGTGGATTGAAAGTTGACTTGAGGTCGGACTGTGTTTGTAACGGGGAATCCAAGAAATTTCCTTCTGGTGCTTCAAGTATAAATGCAACAATGTCGGCCATCTGCCTCAGCATGACCTCAGCTGAGTTAGAGTCGAATTGAGCATTGTTAAAACTAGCACGAAAGGTTAAAGATAAGTCGACACCAGGCCAGACCTCGATCATCACAGCAAAGTCGTTCGCCATTGGCGGGTGATCTATTGAACTCCATAGTTCACTGGCACTTGACCCAGCACTGAAATCTTGATATGCAAGGAGTGTGTCGTATGGTAATCGACCATCTGCCGTTACCAATGACCCAAGACGGGGTTGCAGATGGGGCAATACCATAGCATTGAATCTTGTCAAATGGCGGGCGACAGATCTATTAGTCCAGGTATCTCTGGTATCCTTCGGGATTTGGTTCACGGCAAGTCTCACTGGGACAGTGGTGAACGTTGGGCCAATACATATCTCCGAGTCAGGGTCCAATCGCCCAGATACTACGCTGCCCATTACAACATCTTGGTCTGGTGTTCCTGTGTAAGCTAGGAGTACTGAGCCCCAAGCTGCCTGGAGCACGGCTAATGGTGTTACGCCCATATTCTTAGACTGTCTTTTCAAGCTGTCGTAAGTTATGCGGGCAGCGATTTCCACACGATCAGCGGTTTTGATTGGTAGAGCTCGATAGGAGGTAACAGAGGGAAATGAAACTGGCGAATAGTGCTCCAAATGCTTTTCCCAGAAGTTCGAAGTTGCTACATGATCAGCACCGAAGTGATGCTGAACGATATGCTCCAATGATGTTCTCTTCGCTATTTGGCCCCTGCCATATACAGAAGATACATCTTCAAGGAGGAGCTGCAACGAACCACCATCAAAGATCCCGTGAAACATGCTCAAAATGACGACAGGTCTTTGTTGAGGCGATGTGATAAGAGATAGCTTCCATGGCGGGGTGCTCAATCCAATTGTCTTCTCTGCGTCATGGCAAGCCTTTGCCAAAATCTGTTTCTCCGAACAGCCACGTGGGATATTGTATAGACTCCAGGCCGGGCGCGGTAGTGCATCAGAAGCCAGGATACATTGAGCGAATGGTGCCATATCGTCGTCAAGGTCACAAAAGACAGTCCGGAAGGAGTCATAATTCGCGGTAACCATGTCCCACGCATCCTGAACACGGCCAAGATCAACACTGGTATCAAGCGGGAGGACGGAATGATAAATGTACGAGCGACTCTTGGATGATTCATCTGCAGAGCTGCGCAGAAAACTGGTCAACATACCAGATTGTGTTGCCGTAGTCGGTAAGACTTTCTGAATCGTGTCCTGGTTTAAACCGAGCCTCTCTGCGCATGCAAGAAGGTTCCTCGTGCTGAATGATGCAAGTGTTTGGCGCAAGGAATCAATATGACCATTTGTTGAACGGAAGTCGCTTGAGTTAATTTCGTCTGCCGTTGGGTGAGGCTTCGCGATGGTTGACACTAGTCCCCTAGGTGTTTCAGACCGCAGTACATCTCCTACAGACAATCCTTCAAAAGAGTTGTCTCTCAATTTCTGCAAGAGTCGCATCGCGCCGAGACTATCAACTCCCAAAGAGTAGAGATCCGATCCGGGCTTGATTGCGGAAATTTCTTCGTCGGTTGTCTCTGCAATGAGACGAACCACAAGATCTTGCAACAAATTTGTGTGTTCGTCCGTGGTTTCCCAGTCGTCTTGCACATCGGTTGATATCTCTGATGTTTGGGCAGAAAGAAATTTGATATTGCCATGTTGTAGGCTGGCAGTTATGGCTTTGCGATCAACTTTCCCGGAGCTGGATCTTGGAAGAGAGTCGAAGAATGTATACGCAGATGGGCACATGTAGGCCGCGAGATGCCGACGTGTTGTCTCCTGAGCATTTCGCATGATCTCGTGTCGTTCAACATCGGTCGTATTATCTGCCACTAAACAGGCAATTATCTGTTCACTGCCCTGTACATTCACGTCCTTCTTCGACACTACTGTCACAACCTCGGTAACACCACTTACAGTAGAAAGGACCGACTCAATCTCACCAAGCTCCACGCGGCGACCACTAAGTTTGACTTGATCAGAGGTAATACGGCCAAGGAACTCAATGACTTGAGAGCCAGTTTCGTCCCAAACAATACGCGCCATATCACCAGTGCGGTAGAGAAAGCCAAACTCAGGGCTGTGAATGAACGACTTCGCAGTCTCTTTTGGGCGGTTCAAATAGCCCTTGCTGACTTGGGGTCCTCCTAGTGCCAGCTCTCCAGCAAGTCCAGAAGGGACTGCTTTGGGTATGTGGCTACTCGGATCTAGAACAAACATAGCACAAGTAGGCAGCGCTTTACCAATAATAGAGCCACGAGTAGAGTAGTCGAATGGAGCGAGGAATGTGCAGTTGATTGCACCTTCAGTAGGGCCATAAGCATTGACCAACATAGTCGGAGGCCCTGAAGAGCCATTCACTCCATTAGTGTGCGGTTTCACAGAGAAATTTTCGATTACTGTCCTATTAAGTTTCTCTCCCATAGTCCAGAGAGCTTGGAGAGTCGTCAAACGTGAAGGTCGCAAAAGTGCAGCCAAGCTGGGTGTAGCCATCATTACAGTTGCTCTTGCCTCATTGATAGTTCCCTCCAAGTCCGTTAATGTCAGACTTCGATAAGCAGAGCAAAGAGTAGCCCCACTGCTCAAGGTCACAAAGATTTCCATGAGTGACGGGTCAAATGTGGGAGAAGCAAACTGGAACCAGCGAAAGCCCCCAACAGAATCTCCAGGGAGGGGTATTGCTGTAGCATGGGACTCGATCGAGCAGGTACCCGCCAGGTGGCTTACTTGAACACCCTTGGGCTTTCCAGTGGAGCCACTCGTGAAGAGCAGATAAGCAGTTTGGTTTTCACTTATATCCAGCTGCTCAAGGGTTTCATCAGGCGCTGTTGGTGTAGCCTGATCGCCTCGTAAATCTTTCCATTTGGAGACGTCTGCGACGTCAACCCATGTTTGAGTGCTTGTTCCAGCTTTTCCAGCTTCTGCACACCACGGCCCAGAAGTTGGCTCGGAGGTATTACAGAGTATAATAGGAGAGCCAATATCTTCAAGAATTTCCTGTACTCGTTGAGCGGGGGCATCTTGAGGGATCGGGGAGAAAGCATAGCCAGCTTTCAGGATACCAAGGTAGGAAATATAAAGTTCGGGCGAGGTCGACATATATACAGGAATGATGCGTCCATATTCGGCTGAACGATCGTGATCGGATAGAAGAGTCCTGATATGGATAGCCAAATTCGAGGCTGCGGTATTTAAAGCGGCATATGTCAGAATACTATGCTCCGCGGGTGATTCTGAAGATGATAAAGAATGAATGAAATCAAGCGCTATAGCATTAGGCTTTCTATGGGCCCAGCCCTCGAAAGCGGCGTGAAGAAGGAACGACTGAGAACTCTCAACAGTAACAGCTTCAGTATTCTGTTGAATATCCCGGGGAGGCGGTATCATAAGAGGGGGGAAATTAATGACTGAAAGCTCGGGAGAAGGTATATCGAGACTGAGGAATGTAGATGAGTCGGCTAGATGTAAAGCAAGCGTGCTCAGAAGCTGAGGGACGGCAGGATCCGGAATTATTCGCCTCGGGTAGGTAAATTCAAATTGTAGTGTGCCCTTGTTCGTAGTAGGCGTAACATGCAGTGCGAAAACCTATTAGCTGATTAACGATTGGCACAAACATAGAACTATCCTTGCAAAGACTGACATGTTCCTGGACACTAGGTTGTAGTTCGCCATTTTCAGGTCCGATGCCGCATCCTAGTGTCAGCGAGAACTGAACTTCGTCTTTGTTGTAATACCGCTCATCCAGTTCGCGCACTTTGCAGCTGCACCGATCCTTCTGCTTCTGATCAATATCAGCGCAAACAACGGAGGCGCAAATGACGCTTCGTGCGTGCGCTGCGCCTGATGCTAAGTCGGAGTGGCGAGATAAAAGGAAGGCGACATCTTCAAGTCCGGTAAATTTCGAGACAAAACGAGCATAGCCCTGCACGATGTCGTCGGCGACGTCCTGAATATCCAGGCTGCACAATAGATCCACCGAGGGGCTTCTTGCAATCGAGGTATCGCCAGATTTGTTGATAACATAAAGATCGATCGTGTCCAAGGCAGGAACCTTGGTAACATGAATTATTTCACTCATGGGTGTGGAAGAAGTGTAGTTGGTTAGAATATGAGTATTGTTATAGACTGAGTCTGTAGAGCTTGTGTGCCCCTCATTCCTCGTGATTGAGCCTGCCATTGCTTTAGTGGTGCGGGGTCAAGTCGATACTCACCTCTTAATACAGTGAACTCGTCTTGCTCTTAAAGCAAGACTCTGCACTGACACGCGTATATAGAATGGATTTGTTGCAGTTGGCAGGAGCAGTTTAAGATATAATAATAAAAAAAAATGTTTCTGCAACTGCAGCTCAAAGCCACATTCTGCAGCAGTCAGGAACCGCCAAGCAAGATCAGCATGGCAGAATTCGTGGAACTCCAAAGAGTGTAATTAATGTGATTGGGCGAAGCATAACTATGTGGGGGTGACCAACTGGTCAATCACAAAAGTATTGATTGTGATGTGCAGGATGTGCAAGAATTTGAGTGACACCACCGGTGGCGGGAAACGCGCTAATCAGTCAGGCAACTTTTCCAGTGGGGGACCAAACCATAATATTCTCCGGTTATCGGCCAAGTTATCTGATTAGATCATCTGATTAGATCAATACAGTCATTGTTGTGTATTGTAAGTTTCATACCGTTTTAACAGGCGTACCAGGCTTTGAAATAATACTTTCTCAATTTTCAGTTACCTCGACTTCGTAAGTATTCAAATGTTGATGAGCTGAGGATTACCCAGCCCCTCAATTGGCCGATCGTTCCACATGCCCTGCTTCTCCAAAGCGTCTTAATATCGTCACGACGCCGTTAAAAAGCTATCTCAGCCTGCAGGGTGTATGCCAAAGCGATACTACGCTTCGAAAGAAAGGAATTCGTTCATCATTGCTAATACTTTGTTGCCAAGGCCGACGTCGCTTGCATAACATTTGTAGCCCTTATACTATCCACCATTATAGTGGCTGATGATGATGCGAAACCAGGTCAAGATTTCGATTTCGTTACTGGGTTTCCAGATTTGTTGTCGTAGTCCCACTCTTGCTCTTCTTCAACTGCTGATTGATAACTCCAATTCTAAGTGTGAAGAGATTTATCTGATCCGAGCTGGTGTTCCGAGACATGCTTCAAGGATGGGGCCAAATTCCTCAGCTAAGTTCTCCTCGGCCCATACGTTCCGTCGCATAGGGCAGGGTGGTGACAGATAGTCATAGATTAATCGGGTCGCAGACGGAATGTCAGGTCCCACTAAAGCCTGATTCTTTTCTGTGATAAAGGCTGAGCTGATCCTTATAGCTTAGTGTAACCAATGCCGAACCCAAGAGGACCCTGAATACAGTCTAAATTTCTTCTCTTTGCAGCCAATATAGCGATGGCGGGTGATTCCGTCGTAAAGTTCATCATATATAGGAATCCCTTGAGCTGTTGTCTAATTATCATGGTTGCCTTCGCCCTTCTTCCTTCTTGTGTGAGATATCGAATAAAACAAAAACATCAATGGTATGGGAAATGGTACCTTGTGTGAAGTTTGGAATCGCGCTAGCATCACAAATATATTCGAAATAGCTCACTACTGATCTTCACATACAGAACTGATCATGTTAGCCACCCCAAATACAAATATGTTGTCCCTAGTGGAACAGTGTTCTGAGCGGGAAGCTTATTGATATTAACTATCTCTAGAGATATATTCTTGAACTCTCGCAGATGAAATGGCGACAACACCCTCCATCAGAATCTTCACATTTTTTGGGCGCTTCAAAATGTCTCAATTTTAGCGTTCAGACTACACTAGTCCATCTTAGATAATTGAATGAGAACTTTACGAGCAAAAAAAGAATGAGTCGTGATGTTGTGCTCCATATTTCTTTATTAAAAGCCCGGAAGCTTACCTAATTTCCATTCCGAGCCGGGCGTTCCTAGACCACAGCCGTTATCTGATCCTATCTCCACGTACTAATTGATTGCGAGATATGTCCGGATACCTAGATTGGCCACGTTGGACTCTCCGCAAGCCTGTCGGACTGGTTCGCCGCCGGTGGGGACAGAGATGCCAAGAATATGAAACGAATTTTTTTTACTATCAATAGGCCTGCAACCGAAGCGGTAAGATTTTAGTTAAAGCATGAAATATAGCATGCAAGAAAAATACATTCAGGCATGGGGAGAACCGTGGATGGGTCTCGGGTGGGTATTGGTGGTGAAGAGGACAAGTTGTTTACTAAATTGGTACACACTGCTTAGCTACTTTGGGTACCGAGTACCGAATAAAAAAA
Organism: Aspergillus hancockii; assembly: GCA_001696595.2. Lineage (NCBI taxonomy): Eukaryota > Fungi > Ascomycota > Eurotiomycetes > Eurotiales > Aspergillaceae > Aspergillus > Aspergillus hancockii. The sequence goes on along the minus strand of MBFL02000131.1, from coordinate 13,000 downwards.
ATAAAGACTGATGGAGACGCCGGCAAGGATCAGACAAAGATAGATTAATCCCGAGGTTTGTTGTGGCCTAGAATATGACCCTTGTATTTATGGACTGCTTTATCCCACCAGCTTGCCATTCGGCCGCACACCTTTAGTTTGTCGCTTTTCTACGTCAAGACACCACAAGATGGCAGCCACACGACGTCTGCAACAGACTTTAGCTCATGTGCAGCCGCCCAAGGCCCCTGTACAACTTTCAATTGTCTACGGTCCTACTCAGCCTCCCTTGCTAGATATCACTCTTGGAGACCTACTCGCGGTGCAGAATCTTCAATATGGCGAGCATGAGTGCTTGGTGTTCCCTTGGACAGGGACCCGGTGGACATACTCAGACCTAAATGACGAGGCCGACAGACTGGCTCGTGGTCTTTTAGCCATGGGAATTCACAAGGGAGATCGCATAGGAATCATGGCTGGCAATTGCGAACAGTATATTTCTGTTTTCTTTGCGGCAGCGCGAGTCGGGGCTGTCCTGGTAGTGCTTAACAATACATATACACCTTCCGAGCTTTACTATGCTCTCGATCACACAGGTATGCTTACCATCCACCATTGTGATATGACATCTATACTAAGTATTGTTTTTAAATTCTAGATTGTCGATTACTATTTATGACACCTCGCATTGGCCGGCACTCGTTGGAGGAAGTCCTATCAAAATTGGGTCCCCATCCCAAGCGGCAAGGATCATCGGCTGCACTGGAAGAGATCGTCATTTTGCGGGGAGAACACCCTAACTTTTCAACATACGCCAATGTCATCGAGAGAGGATTGTCCCTGTCTAGAAACTTCTTGCTGGATCGACAGGCACAATTGAGCCCTCATGATGTCTGCAACCTACAGTTTACCAGTGGTTCCACCGGCAATCCCAAAGCTGCGATGTTGACCCATCAGTATGTTGCCTTATCACAACATCTGCAACACAATCCCAGTACTCTGCAATAAAGAAAAATTTCCAAAATACTAACAGTTGTCTTGTAGCAATCTGGTTAACAACTCTCGTTTCATCGGAGACCGAATGGACTTCACCTCTTTCGACACCCTCTGCTGCCCCCCACCACTGTTTCACTGTTTTGGTCTTGTTCTGGGAATGCTAGCAGTTGTTACGCACGGATCGAAGATCGTCTTCCCCAGCGAAACCTTCGATCCAAAGGCTGTTCTCCACGCGATCTCCGATGAAAAGTGTACCGCCCTGCATGGCGTACCAACCATGTTCGAGGCTATCCTGAGTTTACCTAAGCCACCGAACTTCGACACACGAAACCTGCGCACCGGTATCATCGCTGGGGCTCCTGTACCACGTCCTTTGATGAAACGGCTGTTCGAGGAATTGAACATGACACAATACACTAGCAGCTATGGTAAGTCTCGGAGACTACAACATGTATTAATTTTCGCCCCATACTAATCGTTTTGGAAAACTCGCAGGCCTCACAGAAGCATCACCGACATGCTTCAACGCAGTTACCACCGACACCATCGAGACCCGACTGAGAACAGTGGGCAAAGTGATGCCTCATGCCAAAGCAAAAATCATTGATGCGGAGGGCCGGATCGTCCCCGTCGGCCAACGAGGGGAGCTATGCATCGCAGGCTACCAATTGACAAAAGGATACTGGAACAACCCGGAGAAGACAGCCGAGACGCTTACCACAGACGCTGACGGCACCACATGGTTGAAAACAGGGGACGAGGCCCTGTTCGATCCACAAGGCTACTGCAGCATCACCGGTCGCTTCAAGGACATCATCATTCGCGGTAAGTGACCAGCGGTCCTACGTTACAGTGTGACAGTTTTGACTGACCGGGCGTCGCTTATTATTACAAACAGGTGGAGAAAATATTTACCCGTTAGAAATCGAGGAGCGTCTGGCTAGCCACCCAGCTATTGTGGTTGCATCGGTGATCGGCATTCCTGACAAAAAATACGGTGAGGTGGTTGGGGCTTTTATTGCTGTGGCGCCGGATTACGAGGACAAGCGACCATCGGACGAAGAGTTGCGGGCCTGGACACGCGAGAAGTTGGGTCGTCATAAGGCTCCGCAGTATGTGTTCGTGTTTGGCGAAGAGGGTGTGGATCGAACAATTCCGATTACAGGGAGTGGAAAAGTCCGAAAAGTGGATTTGCGGAAGACTGCGGCTACGGTGCTGGAACAGCGCGCGACAGCAAATTGAGGACGTTGCCGTTGCCTTTAAAAATGATATACTGCTGCAACTAGTTAGATGAATACCCTTAGAGCAATTGAATTGTTTATTTTATACTTTGAAGCCAATGTCGAAGCTGAACACATCTGATAGCATCTAAATTTTACACCGCGGATGTTTTTGTCAGTCGCGAAAAAAGATTGAGATGCGAACAAACACTAACCGGAGATGGATTACCCAATAAGATAATGAAATCCCTCCTTGAATCCCGTTGAGTCCATCAAATCTCCCACAAAGTCAAATGTGTGGGGACATCGGCGCGGGAGTGCCAATGATATCAATCAATCAGATTAGACAATCATCTAATCAGATGGGAATCCCGCCAAGTCGTTTCTCTTTAGGGCACATTCTGAAGAAAAAGCAGGGCCATGACCTCCGGCAACCCCACTTCACCTTGACAGTCATTTCGTTAATTCACGCAGGAGAAAAATTCTGATTCCGGTTTCGGCTGCTGGTCAGAATTTTCATAACTGTACAAATGATCACTTTTGATCTCGGTGCTTAACAATTGCCAGAGTTAGGTGTTCCGGATCAGATAAATTTATGAGTTGCGGAGACTTGCACTTCTTCGGTTCGCTTATAGCACAAAGTAGTGACCCGTGAAAATAGTAAAGGAGAATAATCGCCAAGGTATTGCAAGATGGCCGACTTTCTCTGTCAGAAACACAATAAGCCGGGTAAACGGCTCTAATTCACATTCAAATTAGCTCCATAAACAAATAACAATATATATATGAAAGAAAGTACAGAGTAGAAACAAAGGAACTATGTATACATTATCGCCCCCGAGAGACTGAACTAACAGCTCTGCGGGACAGAACAGATTCCGTCCCTCCTGTTCAAAGCTGTCGAAGTTGAAGAAGGTTTCTGGTTAGCATTTCAACAGAATGGGCCGTTGTAAGGTTGTAACAACCCTTCTCAGTCAATCATGTTGCATGGTTATAGGTAATGGTACCGGCGTCATATATCTGGGTTCTTCAAGAAAAAAGTTTCAGGCAAAAGTCATCTAAATCAAAGTATTACCCGATGCTTCCCAAGGTGTCTCCGATGAGAGTTATAGATCCTTTGTTAGTAGTTCTTTACCTTTTTTTCTAGCACTGCACGGAAAGTTCTCGAACTTAGGCTCCGAAGTCCAGACGATGTGCAGAGCGTATTCTGTATTGAGATGATCTGGAAGTTACATATTGCTCCGCAGGACTCGGGCAAAGATGAGAATTCTTAACTTGCATGAATGGGATATACTAGAATAAGTCGAGGACAATTTTGAGGAACATTAGGAAACTCGCAGTCCATTTAGCAAGAAATGCAATGAATAAGGCACTAGGATTCAAGGGTCGCTTGGGCCATGCGATAGCTTGATTACGCCCTTTCTGCATAGATCCTTCACGTCGTATGTAGACACTTTCAGTAGACCGGTCAATGTCTTTATTTGACTCCGGTGTTACTTAATTACAATGTAGCTTGGTGATATGTACTTGGTCTTAAACACTGCTTATAGTGGAGATGTTCGGGATACCAGTTCTAGAAAAAGTATATATGATGCAATTGCAAACTATTGTATGGTATGCATTAAATGTATCGTAAGAGAACAGCTTTGGCGTTCTGGTAATTCATAAACAATACATACTTTGGTCATTTGGGCTAGTCCTAGTAGAGCAGTAGTTCCCGATGCCCACTCCTACACAAAATCCCCCTTTTGACAAAATATGTGTGATCTTCGACCGATGCAGGGAAACGCACTAGAGCTATTTTGTTTGACGAGAAGCGGGCTTTCATTTTTAGTAGGCTAGGAACCAAATGCGAATATTTAGCCTTCTTCAGCCATTGCGAGAGCCTGCTCTGAGTCTCATGTTGATGCCACAAAATTTTTAATGTTTATTTGAGTATCACGCTGGGACCAAAATCATGGGAGCTCATGTTGGTCGTCTGTAGGGACTGTGTCAGGATGGGATGTGTAATGCGACCTACCCTACCCACAAGAGACAATCCCACGTGCGTTAGAGACTATCACCCCAATCTTGACTATGAATACGAGGTGTGTGAGGTATGTAGAACGATGGCAGGTCAGATGGCAGATCACTCCTGCACATGATTATTTATAAACACAATAAACCATTTTTTTTGTTTGATAATAACACAATAAACCACTTGCAAGGGATATATGTGCCCCCAACTATAAGGTTGCGGATTAGAGTTCTGTGTGTTGTTTTATATTTGCACATTGGGTTACAAATTGTAATTACCAATTTTAAGCTTGAGGTTTTTGCCCTTCCATTTTCCAGTTTCTTTGTTTTCCACTCGTCGAGAGCCATGGAGGGCGATCAGATAACCTTTCGAAAAAACACTCAGACTCGGCACAAAAATGGTTGGCACCGGATCTGATAACTATAACTGTAACCCCGTTTGGAACTTCACTAAATGTCGTATTCAGCGGAGTTCCAAGACATGGCTTTTCATATTATTATTATCCTTTGTAGTAAGTAATATAATTGTTTCTCCACTCCTCACTTTTTCACCGAGTTTCCATTATGCAATCTGTGTGCAACACCCCACCGGCCCCAACTGTTTCACAAGTCGACACCGCCCGTTCTTACCCGGGCATCTGATAAGATTCCCCGTAACTTTATGTATGGCTACCAAGAGGCCCAGGCAGATGACCTTCTTATCTTCAGCTCTACGCCAGCGCCTCTGATCTTTATTCCTCCTTCAAGATGTGATTCCCAAACGCAATTAGGTTCACTTTTTATCGTCCACATACTATGGATTAAACCCAGCACATACAAGGACCCTACCCTAGTTCTTACTCTACTTCCTTAGTCTCTGGGCACAACGAACCCTTTCGTACTTGTCCCCCGTAGATACTCTCCATTAGCTCCACTGTTCCGGAGTTATTGATCCTTGGCTTCGGATCAATCTCGCCTCTGTATCCGTTAGCACTGCCACTGACTTAAAAGAAGCATCCCCGTTCTCAGCGTTTCCTCCTATCTCCATCAAACACCCTCATTGTCGCTTTTCCGCACGCCCTGCAGTCTATCGTTTTCTTAGCTTCAAACCTCCGTTGTAGATCATCAATATGCCCTCCAATGAAGCTCTTACCCCTCTTTTGCGCCAGTTCCGCGTCCTAGTCGCTGGTGGTTCGTATGGCGGGCTGAGCGCAGCTCTTGCGCTGATTGACCTTTCCAAGGGTCGTCTAGCTCGCTTCAACTTCACTCCAGACGCCAGACCCCCTCAACACCAGATCCCGATCAAGATCACAGTGGTAGATGAAAGAGATGGCTTTTGTGAGCACCTTCATCCTCAGCCTGCTGTCGCAGCTTCGTCACTGACACACATCTCTCACAAGATCACTTGATCGGCTCTCCCAAGGCGTTGGCGTGCGACAAGTATGCCGCGAAGACATGGACAAGATTCGCTGATATTCCGGCATTGAAGTCCCCGAACTTGCAAATTGTCCGCGGTAGCATCAGTTCGGTGGATTGCCAGAATAAGATCGCCCAGATCCTTGATCTTGAAACCAAGGAAACGAGACAGGAAAAGTACGACTTTTTTATCGCTGGCACTGGTCTTCGTCGCGTGTTCCCAACTGTCCCGCAGTCACTGCTGAGAGAAGAGTTCCTCAAGGAAGCTCTGAACCACAAGGAGGCCATTCGAAATGCGACTGATGGCGTGGTCATTATCGGAGGAGGTAATATAGCTTTGGCCTAATATGGGAGGAACTATCGCTAACTATGGCCCTATAGGTGCCGTTGGTGTTGAGATGGCCGCCGAGTTGAAGGAGCTGTACCCCCAGCAGAAGATCACACTTATTCACTCTCGTGATCGCCTACTGTCTGCAGAGCCCTTGCCCGATGACTTCAAGGACCGTGTCATCTCCATTCTTAGGGAAACCGGTGTTGAATTAATCCTAGGCCAGAGGGTTCTTGAGACCACAGCAGTCGAGGAAGAGCAAGGAAAGCGCACATGGAGCCTGACTTTGGCAGACGGAAGGAAAGTCAAGGCGGGGCATGTCATGAACGCGGTTTCCAAGAGCTCCGCTACGTCTTCGTACCTGCCCAAGGACGCCTTGAACGATGAGGGTTATGTTAAAATTCGCTCAACGTAGGTCCTTTATAACATCGTTGAATTCCCACACTGACATCAAGATAGCTTGCAATTCCAGAGCACAGTTCCCAATGCGGAGCACCACTTCGCCGTCGGTGATATCGCTCAATGGAGTGGTATCAAGCGCTGCGGAGGTGCCATTCACCATGGGCATTATGCAGCCACCAACATCCATCAGCTTATGCTTGTGGAGAGCTCTCAAGTCAAGCCTGAGTTATTGAGCCTTCAGAATTACCCACCGGTGATGGGATTGGCTTTGGGACATACTGCGGTGTCGTACAGCCCTGACTCGGGAGTTCAACATGGCGAGAAGCAATTGGCGTCTTTGTTTGGCGAGGACATGGGCTATTCTAGTATGTTTTTACTGTCTTCCTTCGATTTCTATGTTCTTTCTCTGGATTAATCTAACCTTATGCAGTTTGCTGGAACTACATGCGGATGTCAGAGCCTTGCCAGGCCTAATGATAGCGTTTGCTGTACTCTTTCTATTTGCGTGTGAGATTGTATTGATGGCAAAGCTGGAATTTGGCATCGAATAGATCTTTAGCGTGTTCATTTCTTTTCCTCTTCTGTCATGCCTTGTTCGTTTCTATTTTCGTCTCTTCTTATATAGGTCCGGTTTAACTTTCAAGAGATACTGCGGCAGTAAAATGTCTTCTGAACTACTGGCACTGTGGCTTCCTGATGTTTCAAAATATCTGCGTTGGATTATGAAAATTAAGATTTGGGGATTCATGGACACTAAAGCGTTTACAGCAGTATATCTCAAGTATTATCGCGTTTAACCCCTAACTACCGTCACCCGACCGGCCAACATAAGCCGTATTCTACTATCAGTTCTCTGCCAACGCTTGCCTTCTTGACTTAGATTGGAGATCAAGATAGGGGGCTTCACCAAGACTACAGACTCGGTCGCCAGCCCGGGCTTCCGCATAGTCATATGTCGCACAATGCCAGGTCGACCTATTGTCCCAGATGGCCATATCATTCTTGTTCCACTTGAAGCGAACCTGGGCATCATGGTTTTGAGTGACAAGCTAGTGTCGTCAGTATGTGCCTAACACCTCCCGTGGCTCAGCTGACTTACATTGAACAAATATCCCAGCAACATATCCGATTCATCCTTAGTCACCCCGTTGATGCGACGAGTGAAACCCTTATTCACATATACCGACTTCCACCCAGTCACCGCTATCAAAATGTCAGTCAAGCCACACCCAAGGCAATTAAGAGAAACAACATACGATTTGTCCTGATAACAGGATGAACAGCAGTAAGCTCGTCACCAGTGTTGAGTGGCGACCCCCGGATCCCTTTCCGCAGGGGATTTCCTAACCTCCGAGCCTCATCATGGAAAAATGTAGCATCATGCGTCGCCGTCAGCCTCTCTAGAAACTCGGCCATTTCCGGCGAAAGACGATCATAGATCTCATAGCCCGAGGCCCAGAGCGTATCACCACCTGTTTCGGGGAGAGTGTGAATCTTCAGCATTGCGTAGTCCGACGGAACTCGCTCAAAGCTAATGTCTGTGTGCCATCCTACGGACGCGAAACGGCTTGTGTCGCTGAGCTGATGGGTCAGGCCGCCGCCTTTCTTCTGCTTCTCACTGCTAATGACGCTGATTTGGTCGCCTAGTTCGCTTCCTTCTTCTGTGAGGGGGTGTACGTGAAGTTCTGATGATTCGGGCTGTTTTATCTCGTTAGTAGGGTTGTACAAGGGGTATGTGCCGGGTGGACTCACGCATCCTGCAAGTACTGATAGCTTCTCGCCGAACTGTCGCATCTCTTGTGGGGCTAGGTTTTGGTTGCGAAGGAAAACTACGCCTCGTTTGGAGACTGGTAATTGTTAGATACTAAGAATCGACAAAGAGCGGAGGCTTGGAAAACGTGTTCTCTGACTTGTCACCGCAAGGTCTTTGATTATGCGATCGCATTCCTCTGACTTCAAGATGTCTACAACCTGAACGCCATAATATTCTCTCCCGATAACAGGAGTCAGGTCATTAGAGGTGTATGTGTCTAATGTGCCGGTATATTCCAATGGTTGTGAAAGGCGCGGACGAGACTGCTCGTTGCCACCTCGTGTCGTTGAAGGCGCGACGTTCTCAACAGCAGTTGGCATGATTAATGGAGCATTCCTCTATATAATTTCCAGTTGAGCTAATAGAATGAAGCAAGATAGCCAATCGTGACTTGGAAGCAACAGTGATGAATTGAGAACAGAAACAGAGATGCGTCTAGGCGGGGATCACCGCATTCCTATATATGCCCCCAGTCTTGACAAGATATTAGGAAATCTGCCAACTATCCCCACAATCGCATGGCGAATACGTTCCATCGTTTTTAATCCGATTCTTCCGTATAGTGATCAGCCAACAGATGTCATGGTCGTGCCCCTCACATCGATCGTCGTTGCAAATATTCAATTGGCTGGACGGAAGCTTGGCTCCTAGTCGTTCAGCGTCCCCGCATTTATTCGCGTGAAGCTGAGATCAACCGTAACGCTTATTGGCTGGTGTCGGTGAAATTCTCGGAGGGACTTGAACAATTGCTGATATCGTTTAAGCGATGGTGTGCTTGTAGCTTCGGGTTATGCAATTGTCTAGCCGTCTTGGTCGTTGATTGCCTGAGGTAGTGAGAAACCTTCATATTAGCGACAAAGTACTCTGTATATGAAGCAGGGATGTATCCGATCCTGAAAAAAGGTATAATTAGTAACGTGGATTAGGAAACGAGGAGCATAAATATGGCGATACGTGTACGGCTTAAAACTTCCTTCATTATATATTACCACTCTCTGCTAGGAATAAAATCAACTAGTGGAATGCCCTCCATCTCTCACAACCTCATGTTTGTTCAACAGCGCACCCCTTTCTTTTTCACATTATATAAACCGAAACGTATTAGACCAAATTCATTTCTCTGACCAAAATAAAGATGGTCACACCCAGCGAGAACATCTGCATTCTTGTGGGGAAGAACATCGTACAGCTTGCCCCAGAGGTCCCCACCCAAGCATTATAATTCTGATAGCCCTGCTCCTCGCTAGGACACTCGGACGTGATAGGCTCTCCATCTATGCTGGCGATCTCTTGGCCGCTCCTGGATATGATAACCTTCACCTCTCCAGTTTTGCTGAACGGGATACTGCCATGGTAAAGTCCTTTCCCACTCGTGGGAACATTCTCCCAATTGCCAGTGAACTTGTCGCCTCCAATTGTGACTGTAATCTCAGCTGTCGAGTTCAAAAGAGCCGAGTAAAAGATTCGGTCTTCGACAATCTCTGATGGTTTATACTCGACTTGACCCTGAGATTCAGCGTTTCCGGTAGTTCCCCCAGTTTTGCAATCCGACGCGGGATGCAGACGATACCACGACACGACATTCTCTTTCTTAATAGTGATAGTCGCGTTAGGACTTTTGTACTGGTCAATGACATATGGCAAGAAGGTGCGCCAGCCATCATGTGGCATCTCAAGAGCATAATTGAAGGGTGCCTTTCCCCGTTCAAAGGCCTCGTAGCCATCGTCATGCAGCGGACCAATATAATGAGACTCGCCGTAATCATTCCAAGAGATGATCTGAACAAATTCCGGCTGAAAGGATATAACCTGCTGCCAGCGATCATACCACAGATTGTCACCTCGCCAGACCCAATTCTTACTGAATCCAGGCATGTTGGTATAGAACCAGGGTGAAACAGGCATCATGTACGGGCGACCATCTAGCGCATGAGTGTACGCTTCATCCGTCGATGTGTTCAAGCGCGTGGGACCATTCGGCCATGCAGCCCAGGAGAAGAGGCCATCGACGGAACTTTTATTGGCAGCCTTGTCGGGGCCAATTGACGACCAGTCGGGGATGAAGAAAGAGCCAGTGCGATCCTTGATCTCCGGCCAATCACGACTGGTTGCCCCTTCGAAGGTTGACATGAACGGTTTGGAATTGTAATGATAGTAGGCTGGATGGTCTTTATACTGGTTCATGAGATCGATTGTTTCTTTCATAGCCCAGCTGCCATTGCCGGCATAATCGAACGAGAAGAAGAGCTTGAAGTCGAGATCTTGGGCTATCTTGAATGCCTTGGAGACTGAACCTGTGAGAACCTCGCTACGGGCCATATTCAGTGCAAATGCATCTATATGGGCATCTTTTGCGAGTGAGATGTCCTTTCTCCAGTCTTTTTCGGTGTAAGTCTCTGTGTTTCCAACCTATAATTAAGTTACTATGCTAATCATCATGACAGTTCGAACGAGTGGGAGCTAAGTACCATGAAGTGTGCAAATACAGCATTTGCATGCGCTTGTACGCTGCACCATGATAGCAAAGCAAGCATCCAAAGCATTTCCATGATGGCTCAGATGTTCAATGGAGATAGTAGAAAAAGATGAGCTACTCATGGCTACAGGGTCCGGCGACGACATCTGTTTTAATACTGTGACACCTCGCACGGTGAAGGAGTAATTGATTCTTCGCAGCGGCCATGGCTCATATGTGATGAACCGAAAATGGTCAAATCATTTAGCTTTATTGCATGCACCATGCAGCCCGTCTCGATAGTTCATGCAGGGAGAACAGGTCCGAGGATGACATGATGTTTATGCATGTTTCCCCACCGCTACCGAACCTTTCGTATTTGTGATATATCAAACGTTTTCAGAAATCACTCATCGAATCGTCCCCTTTTTTACGTTCGCCCTAAAGGGACGTTGAATATAGACATAGTCCCAAAAGTAGAAAAGAAGAAGTTAAGTGAAGCCATGATTTGCTTAATAACGTGCCCTGTGTTGCAGTTAGATGTTGCGGGCAGTTGCTCGTAGAAACGAATATAGAGGGGTAGTTTGAATGTATTGTAGAGTCTTCTGATAGGCTATTTAGCATCCCATGGCGTTGCCTTAGACCATAGGGTAAAGACTATAGATAGGTACGGGAGACCAGGAGCACCTTGCGAGCTGTCAGATGACCGCACGGGACCATAACGCAGGGCGTGTTCCCCAATCTCTCCTTCATTGCCGATTGCTTCTAGGCAGGGTTGTTACACCGTCACCCTAACCATCCATATTGACTTCGGTGATAACTATCATCTTCCAGGATGGCATGCGATACTGAGTTATATCGAGCACCGCCCGTTAGCTGTGATGACGAGTCCTGCTGCATGGAAGGGGATCCTGCAACGGACGACGTCGGCCAGAACGCTGTGTGTAACAGCCAGGAATCAAGCTGTTGTAACAACAGATTTGATAGCAATGATGTGGGGTTGGCCCAGGGCGATACATAGCTCGCACGAACGCCCTGCGATCAAGCTCTTGCCGTGAGGACGTTGGAAGTCGAAAGCCAAGCGACCGCCATTGTCGCACTACTCGGGCGAAATATGCACCTACCCTGGAAGCCCTTGGCTGTATTTGTCGTGCCTTATTAGCTCTCGGACAGGAGTCCTGCTGTGCCCCTCAACAATGCTTGTCCCTTAAAAAGCGGTTCTCTAGAACGCTTCCGCAGTCTAAAGGAAGTTCATCCGTCAACTCATGCTGTGCTGTTGGTGCAAATACGAGGAGCTCCACCCCAAAGAGGCGCTTGCAGCCAGGGGAGTGCTCTCAAAACTCGTATCGGAGAGCAAAGGCAGGTGTCTGTTTGAATCGCTGCAGCATCCAATCATCGCTCTCTAGAGGTGCAAAGTCTCGCACCCACACTGCTCAACCAGAAACTGGTGAGAGCGATGTGAGCGGGGAGGAGCTTACCACCGGGACGGTACTCCCGACGTTAAAGACGGGTCATCCTGCAAGGAACATATTGTTCTAAGCATATCCGGCATGGCCTGTACGGGGTGAGAGACAAAGCTTAAACGGACGCTTGCCAATCTGAAATCGGTTAGATACCTCAAGACCAGCTTGGTGCTTGCACCTGCTGAATGCGATTTGGACATAAGTACTAGATCTATTGCCGAAGTTATACAGCATCTCAAAAGAACCACTAAGTTCAAGTGTGAAAGGGTTAGAGACAAAGTGTCTAACATGGTAGTCATCGTACCCAGTGGTTCATCTGGCTTACTCAACCGGGAATGGCCTAGAGGAGTCACGGAAATAACAACTCTTGACCATACAAGTGCCAATGTCACCTTTAACGCTAGGATAACTGGTGCCCGAGAACTACTAGAGCAGGGATGGAACACTTCCCTCATCCTTGGTCCTCCTCGAGAAGACCCGACACTTGAGGCTGGCAGCAAGCATGTTCGTCAAATAGGGTATACGACCTTACTGTCTATCGTCTTAATAGTTCCAGTTCTGGTGTTGGCCTGGGCTCCGCTTCCAGAAGCAAGAATCGTCTATGATTCTGTGTCACTGGCCCTGGCGGCTATTATTCAATCCGTTATTGCGGGGCCGTTTTGCCCAAAGGTTCTAAAGAGCTTGATATTTTCGAAAGTAATTGAAATGGACTTACTCATTGTGCTAAGAACAGCTGCTGCATTCGTCTTCGTTGTTTCATTCGGTTATATCGTTGCAGGCAAACCACTATCGACGGGCGACTTCTTTGAGACGAATACGCTACTCGTCATTCTAATCATGGTCGGCCGTTATGTAGCTGCTCTGGTGCGCCAGAAAGCTATTGAGTCGATATCCCTTCGCTCAATACAAACGTCTACTACTATTCTTGTAGAT